>JAGDYQ010000080.1:149350-426413 GCA_021962125.1 Bulinus truncatus
CAGTGGTTCCCAAACTTTTTTGACCCATGGACCCCTTTTATAGTCAAAATTGCCCACGGACCCCCAAGTGAAAAAGCTGCATAAATGCATGGCATGAAAATTATAAATAAAAAAAAAACATTTGGTTGAAAAAGTATTTATAGAAATTATAATTTTCGTTTAAAATTTGAAAAAAATAATGACTTGGATGAACTTGATGAGATGTTATGAATGTATTTATGTCCAGCTCAATGTTTGTGTGTAGTGACCGCAAATTTCCACTTTTTGTGTGTTTGTGTGTGATGAAGTTCATAACGGCACTGAATCCACGTTCTACCAAATAGTAAGACGGAAAAGCAGTCAACAACTTCTGTACAATAACCAATAATGCTGCATATAAAACAGTTATATTTTTTATAACCAGAATTCGTGGTACCCTTGTTTAAATATTGGTTTAAATTCCTCATTTGTGAATAATTTAATAAGCTGCTCCTGTATTAATAAAGAAACGTTATAAGAAGAAGCAAACAGTCCATCATCATCTCGCTTAGATGTTGTCCCTATGAGTTGTTGCAGTGACGGTATTTTCTAATATTTTTCTTTGACTGTTTGAAAAATAAAAGTTAAATCCTTATCTTGTTTGTCCAAGACTGAGAAAATTGGTTTATACACTTTGTATCTGCATAACATAGAACTAAATTCGATGCACCATGTACAACTCTTGTATAGTTTACGTTTATATTGTAGACAAGTGCGTGCAGCGGTGTTATTTCATTCCTGTATAAAGTATAAATGTGTTTTCGGCTGTCTGTCTCACACCGCGCCATGCTTGTTATTAATTTAATTGGTGTGCACTACTAGTGTATTTAATGTTTTTTATTTTGATTTCCATAATAATAAAAATAGATCATTGTTGCGTGCTGGTATTTTACTTTTGGTTACAATCACGATGTACAAACACCAAACAACAGAAGACTCAAATGCAGGCTTTGTATTTTCCTTCTTTAATCTTAATGTTTATCTTACAACATCAAATCTTTACATCAAAAGTTCACAACATCACATAATCCAATAGTCTCTAACGCCTTTTATATATATATATATATATCTACTGCTGTCTTTTACTACTAAAATTATGCTCTGACTAACTGCTAGAATAATAGAAGACTATAGTGGACTTTGTTACATCTCACGTCCACTCTCTACGCTCGCCTCAGCCCCAATTCTACTCTCTACGCTCGCCTCAGCCCCAATTCTACTCTATCCCCAAATCTTTAACCCTGAACTCTTGACTTAACCTCTCAAAGATTTACTTTACATATTATCCTACATTCTAACCAATGTGTGAGAACCTGTTCTCCACATCTCTCCCCATGTCACCAAGCATGATGCAATCATGCAAACAAAAAACAGCAGTAGATTTTTTTAAACGGAAAAATAATAACTAATGACATCTTTAACGCTAACAACACATTGCCCATTAGCCTATATAGCAGACTGGACAAACAAATATTTTAACATGATACACAAGATCAAAATAAAAGGATAAATGATTTCAAAGATGGAACGTATAACAACTCTAACACATGAAATACAACAGTAACAGATCCCCTTGGTCAGACACCATACTATGGCTTGCCCCTCCCTCTCCATTGTAGCATATCTTGTTTCAGGGGGTGAAAGTTCCCACTGAGGGATGAAACAGAGTGTAGCGTCCCATTGTGTCCTAATGACAGGCTGTGGTGGTAACAAAATAGCACTAGCCTCCATTAGAATAGGACACAATTAAACCCATGAACTTCCAAAATGTACACATACTGATAACATGCCGCACAAACATAAATGTTTACATTTAACTTGACATAGGTGTTTATCATTCTATATAATAAGTACTTTTGGTTTTCAAAATACATTTTAACTGTTACTGTTAACAATTTCATGAACAATAAACCACAACAAAATATAGTAGCAAAATAAACATGATTAAAATTCAACATACTAGTACTTCGATATTACTATTAAATTCCAGTGTTACAAAGACAAAAAGCGCACATCATCAAAAAAATGGTAATACAATGAAAATTACTAAAATTTCATCACCCATAGTTAACTCTATTAATAAGAAATGAATACATAAATCATATTACACCAAAGCCACTTAGTACCACATAAGATCACGAGCAACAATAATTCCGGCTATAACAGAAGCTGATCTCTTAATAGAATTACAGTAATTCAATCGATCGCACTTTTCAAAATATACCCGATTAAAAAAATACATTGTTTTCACAGGTGATTCTACTCAAACTTTTTAATCAACCATCAGTTATAAACTGTTTTAGAAATAACAGACATAATAAACAACTATGTCATTTCGTTGCAAATAACATCAGACAATAAATCTTACAAATCTATTAAAACGTCATTAAAATTAGGTCAATTAAATATTTGTGATTCCTTCAACAGTTTTACGTAATAAAATGTTAGGTAACCATAATCTGCAGCGAAACAAAATCATCATCTATAACATAAAAGTTACATCATGCAATTCTGAATTCTTCTAAACGAACAACAAAAATTATTGGCTCTATTAAAACAACATACGATATTTTCCAATACACAGAAAATCATCAATTAAAACACTTAAAAAAAACTTCATCATATTTACAAACATTAGCCCTTTCTGGTACATCAGTAATCGAGATGCCACATGGTCGAGGATCAAACTATTTTACAAAATGTTCTCGCCAGTTGCTATTTAAGTCCCTCTCCCTGCATCCAAAGAACCCATACTTTGATTTTCTCTTTTGATGAAAATTATTATGAAACTCATTATTTTTAGGTCTAGACTTCAGAGTACAGTAATGATCTTGGTAGTGGGATCTAAAACATGACGCTACCCTACGACTACTGTCTCTGTCTTCATACACCCTTCTGTTACAAAACCTTACATTATTACTTTCATAGCATCTCCTACCCTCATGATATTGTGGGTCATATCTACCCCTACACTGTAAAACAGTGTTATCACCCTGCCTACACCGTGTGTTCATTGGCCTTTTATTTACACAATTCCCCTTCACACAACATTGCTCTCTCCCAGCAAACTGCCTTCTACTTCTGTACTCACACTCACATTTGCGCTGCCAAACTAGCTCTACGGGCATGTCACAATTATAACTGTTGTTCTTCCTTACAACAATTATTCTACGAGTCTGATACTCCTTAGGTCTAAATCTCCTTCTCTGCCATTGATCACATTCTCCCACTGACTGACTTAGACCAGCTACAGGTTTACTAACACGCACAGGAAAAGTTGGTTTTTGTTGTGGTGTCTTCCCAAAATAATCATTTTGTTTACAAACAGGCTCTATAACAGGGAACTTTATTCTATCACATTTCTCCTTAATTATTGTTCCTTTATTACCACAACTTTTGGTCCGATTACTGGCTTCTTCAATAAATTTAACTTGACCAATGTCCCTTTTTACATCCTTGATCTCAACTATTGAGCCCACTAAATCTATTGTCCCCAATCTCTCGCTCTCCTTGTGCCCCACCCACTGGTCGGATTGGCTAATTAGCGAAATCCCATTAAAAGGTTAGCGCCCTTTGCCACCCTCGGTTGTGTTCGGTAATTTATCTGTTTGTCAAGAATGTCAGTTGACTCTCTCCACTCTCGGAACAAAGCCTAAGGTATCATATGTCACGTCCCTAACCTGGGTCGCTAGAAAATATAACGACTCTACCCCCAAATATTTAACCCTGAACTCTTGACTTAACCTCTCAAAGATTTACTTTACATATTATCCTACATTCTAACCAATGTGTGAGAACCTGTTCTCCACAATCATATTTTACATTAAACCTTTCACGGACCCCCTAAAGTTGTTCAGGGACCCCCAAATGAATTTTAATTTTCCACGGACCCCCTAAGTGATGCCAGGGACCCCTGGGGGTCCGTAGGGACCACTTTGGGAACCACTGATGTACATTCTCAGCTTTTCGTTCTGATAGACATACACCCATGCGCACGAGTCGCTGATTAGTTGTTGGATTCTGTTTTATTTATTTCTAACAACCCTTTAATATGTAGGCTACATATCCAACGGGGGGGGGGGGGTAGTGGAGAATAATTATCCTCCTCTTCCAGCCTTGGGAGATCACAAATACTTGACGTGCTATGGTCTCACTACCTTCCATTCAAAACAACTCTATTCTTTTTATTTACTTTTTTTTTTGTAACATATAATGAGCTCCGTTAATACTTCGATGCTGTTGTTGTCATCTCGCTCTCTTTTTCCTTTATTTCTATCTGCAGCCATCATGTGATTAGTTTTTTTTTTCTCAGGGGTTCCAATCTTATTCTGAGTTTATACATCAAAAAAAAAAGCGACCCGTCTTCCCCATTCATTGTTTAAAAAAAAAGACGTTTGTGGGAACTGTTTGACATTTCATGTATGTAAATTGTAAATATATATATATATATTTATTTATGTCACCATGAACCGAACCTCGATATAAAAAAAAACATTTCTCCCGACTGATGTGTGGTCGCGAACCTTGGATTGTGGACGCTGTTCTAAAACTGACTCTTATTGGAGGACGGATGAGAGTGTTTGTAATTAATCCTGGCACATGCTTATGTTGTGATTTGTGTCAGTGTGATACTGAATGTGCATCATCAGAGCCGTTATTATAATCTACCACCCAGTGCCCCTCCCCCCCCAAATCATGGGACCCCCCCATCCCCTTATACGCTCCTAACAGATTTGATTCTTAAGGGCCTCGACAGGTGCAGCAGCCCAGTGCCTCCATTTATCTGTCATTCGGTTCAGGGCCCCAAAGACCTAACAACAGCTCTGTGTATTAATTACCACATTCAATCACACTGGCGATGTTCTGATATTACGACGGTTGTGGATTTATAACAACAATAAAAAAAAAACCCACACAACTCTTGTTTTTCAAATTGAAGATAAATTGTTTCAAAACATCACACGGTTCCGTTGCAATAGACGTTTTTTCTAATTTTATTTCTACATGCGGTCAAAACAAACAAAATGATTTCTTTCAGCAAATGTTGTGTTCAAAAAAATGTTTTAAAATAATTTTAGACGAGTCGCTGACCAACTGAGAGCAGGCCCACCGACAGAAATTTCGGGCCCCTGGGCAGGGCTGTCACGGGCCCCCCGTGCTGATAATAATATTTTCAAAAGTTGATTGGCCAGCTCAATCCGGGCCCCTAAAACTCGCCGGCCCCCTGGGCACTTGCCCCGCCCCCCCTCTCGGCGGGTCTGACTGAGAGACACACACAAACACTTGTTCCCTGACCTTTACCAAAGCGGATGGTGGGAGTGTGCGTCATTGTTACACACTTTGACCCCCCCCCCCACTCGACAGAGCCGGTAAAACGTAAACAACGTACAGCCCGTTCATAGCAAAGCCATTCATTAATCTGTGACGTCGATGGGTGGAACGGCTGCAGCGCGACACCAAAATAGAACCGTTAACGTCTTTCAAGTCTTGATGAGACGGCACGTCCAAAGACACACCGCAACACACAATAGTACATAGCATTTGGTTTCCACAGCCTGCTTACCATAGCACACAGTCGTAGTACAACAACAACAACGTTTGCCGGATTTTGTTATTAATAAATAACGTATTTATATTTCAGTTCTAAGACTTCGGTTCAGTAGGCAGGCTATGAATGACACCCTAACGTTTTGACTGGGAAACAATTTAAACGTTGGGGAAAACGTGAATCACAACCTGTGATGGTTGTTTTAAGGCTAGAGTATTACTAACTCTGTTTATCCTCATGTGACGTTGCTAGAAGTATTAACTACACGGTGTGGTTATGCGAATATTTTAAATTAAAGCTGTGTGGACTTAGGGACTTTCATCAGGACCTGCCAAAAATCCCAAGGTTCTCACTGAGATTTGAACCCTTCGGTCGACAGTCGAACGCCCTGTATCGCACACGACCACCCGTCCACCTTAGTTTGAATTTAGAAAACTGAAAATACGCGTGCGTTAGCCTTTTTGGATTTGTTTGTTCTTTATAGTGATCTGCTGGTATTATCTTTAGTTTACTGTCTCTTGACCGCTGGGTTGAAACAGTGTTGGTGGGCCCCCACAAGTAAACAACTTACTAACTGTTTGAGCCCGTGAACAAACAGTGGATCGCATACATACGTTACTTTACCCCCGCCTCTTTATTTACAGCTGTGATCCCATTAGAGTTCAGTTTTATAAGAATACATTTAATCCTTTGTGGCGATCAACCAGCTGTTAATGTTCAACACTTCTACACAAGTGGCGGTGCAAATAATTTTCATTATCTAACATTTTAGTTGTTTAAAACAAAAACATTGGGTTTGTTGGTCAGTAGTGTCCAGTTAAAACATTTATCAGCTTGTTTTTCGTTGCAATATCTAATGGAACTACAGAAACAGGATTTCGCTGATAGCACGGTAGGTGGTTTTGTCACTACTTATCTCTCTACAATAAATCAATGCATACTTAAACTGTTAGATTTGTGTTAAACATGTGTATGGTGTTTGTAAAAAGGAGTTGTTGAATGCTACATTATCTGTCCATGTACTTGTAGCAGAAGTTTTAACCAGTAGAGTATTAATGCCATTCCTTAAAATGGCTTAAAATACTTATACTATAAGTTATAGAGAATCTGTTCAGTGAATTGATTTTGGATGGCTAAAACGAGTTAATTACTATTCCGATATTTTCTTTTGAACCCCAAGTTATTTTAACTTAAAATTTCTCTCTCTTCCCCCTTTTTTAAAAAAAATAATTAAAAATCAATTTAACGCGTTCCCCCATTCTGGAAATCATGAGGTTTTCTTTTGACCAGACGTGTCTTCATTTCCTCACACCAGATTCCCAAAATAGAATATCTAAATGGTGAGACTCACAAATAAGCCAATCAGAACGTCTGGCTGAAGTAGTTTTCAATGTCATGTTCTTGTGGCTTGGAGCAGTTCAGTTGGGCGGAGGGGGGTATCACGTAAGTGCTGTGTGTTTGACGCTCTTACACTTATCTAGTCAACGTCCTACTTTCATTGTAATTTTCTCTCCCGCTGCACTTGCGCGTCGTTGTACGTGCGAAATGTGTAGATTATCACGTGGAAACAACTCAATAAAAAAACTGTACGTTTTTTTTTCAACCAGAGCTTACTATTCTAAACATAATTCAGCGTTATTCGGACTATAGCAGTGGTGTGTCCAATGCGGGGTTCTGAAAGATGCATGCATGCGTCGTCGGTTCATTGCGTTTTCTGCTGCTGTCAGTGGTTCACTTTTTTAAATACCATTTACATAGTTCATTTCAACTAAATCATTTCATTATGGCGTGGCTCTTTATTTATTTATTTTCACTGTATAAAAACAGAAATGCGGCTCTCACCGACCTCAACTAATAGACTCTTCACGAATAAATAGTCTTAAGACACTCCGTAGTCCCTATAAAATATCGATACACCTCTCTAAATTTAATACACTCAGCTGATAGATAATTCTGCTACCGTTGGAACTGGTTAATGTAATTTTAAACGTACATTGTTTAGCCCTCCATTGACAGCACATAACAAATAAACCTGCAGGTCTGTAGTTTAAATGGTTCAAGAAAAAGAAGGAAAGATGTTTGGGGAAAAAAGGGGGGGGGGGAAGAGGGGACTTTTCACATAACATGTTAGTTTATGGCTCTATGGTTGGAGCACATTTTGTTTTGTTTATTTACTGTTCAGCTTTACTTTGAAATACAATGTATGGGCTTTTCACTCAGTTCATAGACAGACCGCGCGTCTAATCAGACGCCATTGACTTAATGTTAAGTTAACACACCGATATGAATATCTTTACTGTGTTCTTTTGTTAGTCCCCCCCCCCATATCTTCAGGCCAGAGTGGGCCATTTAGATGTTGAATTAAATATATATATATATATATATATATATATATATATATTAGGGCTGCTGATTAAACTGCGTTAATTTGCGATTAACGCGTCAAAAAAATTGCGATTAAAATTTTCAACGCAACACTTAAATGCGTTAATTTGACCAAATGCGGAAAGTTCGCCAAATCGATAAATAACAGAATTTCACTCAACCATTTGAAGTTTAAGGTCCGTTCACTTATTGAGTAGATCTACCACACACACCCTGTCGCAATTCGCACATACCCTCACCCCCAGGTATGTCGACTGAAGCCCCACTTGTAATATATAATGAAGATGTTTTGGTTATTTAGCCCTTAGACAAGTAAACTCCTGCTCCCTTCCCGGTCGATGTAAAAAGAGAAAACTTTCATTCACTAGTTAACATTATATACTGCAGTGTATTGGTGGAGGTACTATAGAGTATTGTTGAACGTATAATGAACCCGTTTATGATTAGATAAAAATAACGAGAATCTAGAAATTGTGTATAATTTTTTTGCGCATAATTTTGTATCGTATTTTGATAGTATATTATCTTGCTCGTCTGCAACAGCTGAACTAATAATACATCTGTACCCGAGACAGTGGTTGTATTTTTCAGAATTATTGTGATACTTAGTTAAATTTTATATATGGCTGTTGATTTGCTGCAATTAAAGCGTAATTTATGCGTTAAAAATGCGATTACATTTCTTAACACAAACACCTAAATGCCTTAAATTTTACCCAAAAGCTGTTTATTTCAGAGTTGCAGATAAAATTAAAAAAATCAGTAAATAATTCTATAACCAGATCAGACGAGATTTAAAAAAAAAAAAACAAGAAAAAAAAAAGACCTCCGTTTGTCACGTCTGCATAAAATCATTACAGCGATATGACCTTGAAACAATAGGATTGCCATTTCTTATTTCAAACTTATGACCCTGAATGATACAATTAGTGAACATCTGCACGTGTTATAGTTTGATTGACAAGTGTCATAGCTTTGAAACAATGTAACTTGTGGTTGGTAAGTGACGTCATCTTTCTGCAGCTGTGTCTAAAATGAAACTGGGATGGGCAGGGGGGGGTATAAAACAACAAGGGAGCAAATACTTTCTTGCTATATCATTATTTTATGAAGGAAAGGCACATATGGGATGCATTCGATGGGAAGTGGAGGGGGATATGTACGACTAGTTTGAGTACAAACAAATGTATTATATTGTATCGATTAAAATGTGCGTTAATTTGCGATAAAAATTTTAATCATGCGTTAGTTAGTTAGTTAATCCTCTGACTCCGCGTGGGAGCATAGGGCCTCAACAACGCTCTTCCAGCGAACTCTATTTTGGGCGTCTCTCTTCAGCTGAGCCCACGTCCATCCAGCTGCCTTCATCTCTCGCTCAGTGCAGCGTCTCCATGTCTCCTTTGGCCTGCCTGCTCTTCTCTTTCCCTGCGGGTTCCACTCTAGCGCCTGCCTTGTGACATTGTCTGGGCTCTTGCGCAGAGTGTGGCCTATCCAGCCCCATTTTCTCTTCCGGATCTCTTGGTCAATGGGGGTCTGCTTTGTTCTTTCCCACAGGGCGGTATTGGAGATTTTTTCTGGCCATCTGATACATAAGATATTGCGGAGGCATCTGTTAATGAACACCTGCAGTTTTGTGGTGGTTGTCTTGGTCAGTCTCCAGGCTTCTGAACCATATAGTAGCACTGCTTTCACGTTGGTGTTGAAGATGCGGACTTTTGTCCGCCCAGAAAGTGCGGTAGAGTTCCAGATGGGACGCAAGGTATTGAAGGTGTGCCTCGCTTTGTTGATACGGCTTCTGATGTCTTCGTCTGCTCCTCCATCCTTGCTCACCACACTGCCCAGGTAGACAAACTTGTCCACTTCACCGATGTTGGATCCTTGTAGTTGGATTGGATCTTGTTGCTTGTTGTTTATCCGTATGGTTTCTGTCTTTTTGGTGTTGATGTTGAGCCCAACTTTGTTTGCTTCGTCTGCGAGCCTATTCAGTTTCTGTTGTGCATCTTGTTGCCGGTGTGACAGTAGGCTGACGTCATCCGCGAAGTCGAGGTCTTCAAGCTGCTTGGTGAAGGTCCATCGAATTCCTGTGTTTGCATTCTCAGTGGACTTCTTCATGATCCAGTCTACTACCAGAAGGAAGATGGTCGGCGACAACAAGCAGCCCTGCCTCACTCCGGTCCTGACCTCAAAAGGCTCCGTCAGCTTGCCTTTGTGGATAACCTGGCATGTGGAACTGGCGTACATTTGTTGGATGATGGCGATGAACTTGGGTGGGATCCCGTAGTGTGCCATGAGGTTCCAGACAACATCCCGGTCCACGCTGTCGAAGGCCTTCTCAAAGTCCACGAAGATTGAGTAGAGTGGAGACTGCCATTCAAGGGACTGCTCTATAATGATGCGCAGGGTGGCGATGTGGTCGGTGCATGACTTGTCCTGCCGAAAGCCTGCCTGTTCATTTCTTAGTCTTTTGTCTAAAGCCTCCTTCAGTCTCTCTAGCATGATGCGCGTCAAGATCTTGCTTGGAACAGACAGGAGCATGATGCCTCGCCAGTTGTTACAGCTGGATAGGTCACCTTTCTTCGGGAGCTTGACGAGGTGCCCTTGTCTCCATTCAGCAGGTACTTGTTCTTGCGTCCAGACTTTCTGGAGCAGAGGGAGAAGCATGTTTGTTGTTGTGGGGACATCGGCTTTCAGGGCTTCTGGTGGTATGCCGTCTGGACCTGCGGCTTTGCCTGATTTGATATTCTTTACCGCCTTAGTGATCTCCACTTTAGTGGGTGGGTTGGTGTTGACATCTAGAAGACTGTCTGCTGGTGGTATAGTAGGGGGTTGTTTTGGTGGGGGTCTGTTCAGAATTTCTGTGAAATGCTGGGCCCAACGTTCTCTCTCCTGACTTTCAGTTGTGATGGTTTTCCCGTCTTTGTCTTTCACAGAGCACATTTGCTGCGTGTTCTTGCCTGCCAGGGTCCTGGTAATTTCGTACAGCCTCTTCATATCTCTCTTGCCTGCTGCTGTTTCTGCCTCCTCCGTTAGGTCGTGGATGAATTTCCTCTTGTCTGCTCTGGCGCTCTTCTTCACTTTCTTGTTTATTTCCGAGTACTTTGCCTGCAGGTCTCTTTTCTCCTGTTGGTCATGACTGTGGTTGATCCTCTTTTTCAATGTTTTCCTCTCCTCCACGAGGTCCCAGGTGCTTGCGGTCAGCCACTCTTTGCGCTTTTTTGTCTTCTTTCCCAGGACTTCTTTGCAGGTATCTGTCCAGCTCTTTTTAATCTCCAGCCAGTGTTCCTCTATTGTTTTCTCAGCCAAGTCAGCTAGTGCCTCAAAGCGGTTTTTCAAACTGCATTGGTACTCTGTGGTTTTTCTGGCGTCTTTCAGGCTCTGGACGTTGTACTTGAAGGAGGGTCTCTGTGCTTTGTCCTTGTGGGCTCTCAGTTTCAGCTTCACGGTAGCCTGCACTAGGTGATGGTCCGATGCAGCGTCTGCTCCTCGTTTCACCCTCACATCCAGAAGGCTTCTCCTCCACTTGCGGCCGATGGAAATGTGGTCTATCTGGTTCTTAGTTTTTCCATCAGGGGATATCCAGGTCTTCTTGTGGATGTTTTTGTGAGGGAAGATGGTGCCTCCAATGACTAGGTCATTGAAAGCGCAGAAATCCGTGAACAGTTCTCCGTTGTTGTTCATATCTCCGATGCCATGTTTGCCCATGATGAGCTCTTTATTAGTGTTGTCGTTTCCTACTTTGGCGTTCAGGTCCCCCATCAGTATCTTGAGGTCTCTTCTGTGCACTGTGTCAATGGTATTTTGTAAGGCACTGTAGAAGTTGTTTTTCTCTTCTTCATCTGCCATATTGTTAGGGGCGTAACACTGTATGATGGTGACGTTTCTTCCCTTTGACTTGAGTCGTGCTGTCAGTATCCTTGCAGAGACAGGCTCCCACTCTATCAGTGCCTTGGCTGCATCTGGTGTCATGAGCAGCCCAACTCCCTGTACATGTTCTTCTTCTGGCCCAGAGTAGATGAAAGTTTCTCCACTTGCCAGTTTGGTTTGTCCATTTCCATTCCATCTGGTTTCGCACAGTCCTAAAATTTGGAGCCCGTATCGTTTCATCTCTTTTGCGACTTGTGCTGCTTTGCCACTTTCATACAGGGTTCGGATGTTCCAGGTTCCGATCTTGGTTTTGGTCTTGGCTGTCAGAAGATAGGTCGGCGCACTGGCTTCCCGAAGGCTTTCACCAGCTCGCGTCATAAGCTCTACTGGAGAGATATCTTCATCCTCAGCTAAGTTGCTTTCTAAGTTCGTTGTTTCGGTTTCTATAACAAGCTTGTTTTTTACGGGAGTGGGTTGTTAACCCCCAGCCCAACCCCCAACCTGGAGGACCAGTGGACTGCTCTTCGTCTGGCCTCTACCCGTCGACCTGTCTGGCAAGGGAGGCCCTACCAGGAGCACGAGGCTCCAGCCAACTTAGCTCTCAGGGTTATCAAAGCACGCAAGCCCTCCCACCGCGGCAAGGTGGCAGTCCTTGGGGAGGGTTAATCATGCGTTAATTGCGATCAATTTTTTTAATCGAACAGCAGCTCTAATATATATATATATATATAAATGGGTAGAACAACAGACGTCCAGAAATGTTTTGATTAAACTCCATGGGTCTACATATTTCTTTTTGTTTTGTTTTACCTGTGAATTGGGATCAGGGCCTCTATCAACGTTTCCCACGTGGGCCCCATACCCCGCTTGGGGGATGATGTGAGAGAGAGAGAGAGAGAGAGAGAGAGAGAGAGAGAGAGAGAGAGAGAGAGAGAAGAATGTTGAATTAATATTGTTTAATGAAAATGAGCCGTTCATTTATTTTCTTTTCGAAAAATGAATTTTATTTTGGCCTTAAATGTAACATAGGGATCATTTTAGAAAAAAAAAAAACAACAACTTGGGTGTGGCATGGTAGACGAAAGAGGTTGCGAATCACTGATCTATACTGTTAAGTATACACCAGGGGCCGTTAAGTATACACCAGGGGCATGGAGGGGATTATCATTTATTGTAAAGGGGTGCGGGGGTGGTGGTAAGGGTTGTGAGGGAGGGCGCTGGATTTGTCAGAGGATCGCGTGACGCAATCGAGATAAACTAGTTCACGTATCGTGCAAAACAATGGCCAAAGTTTGTGTAAGTCATCGTCAGAAACACGTTTCGTGAAAAGTATGTTTTGTTTGTTAGTAAGCGTGTGTGTGTGTGTGAGTTCCGTCTTTAGAAATGAGTCAACACGCTTGCTTACATCTTACCCAGCAGCCATTCCTACTGACCTGATACGATATATATAAATGTATAAAGATATCTGTACCGTAGGTGTGACCCGCGTCCATGATTTGCGTGCCCACGTGGCCAGCTTGGATGTGTTGGTTTTGTAAAGTGAGGTGCGCCACGTTTTGTTTTTTTTTTGTTTTTTTTTGGCAATTTAATATTAGCCCGAGTGTCTCAGAAAGCAGTTAATGCCCCCGGGGGGGGGGATGAAGATATTTTTTTATTGGTTGTGAAAATCGTAAATTATTAAAGTTAAAATCCTTATCGGGAATCGGATAAATAAATAAAATAAAAAAACTAAATTAAAAAACCATCGAGTTAAATCTACGTGATCCGTGCATTTAAAGCGACACACATTTGCACATTAACATAAATTGTATTAAAGTTGGTTTACACTGGTTTATTTATTCATTCGTTTGTACCTTGTCCCCTTCATGTCATCATCACCTGAACTGCAAGAAAATAATTAAAGATTTAATTCCACCCGGTGGCGCGCGACACAGATAGAAAGATGCAGAGGCGTCTTCGTGGATAGGGCGACCTAGGCGGCTGCCTACGGCCCCCCGATTTTAAGCCCCCCATCCCTTGCCGGAGCTTTATTTATTTTTTTATTTTTATATATATTCTTCAAGCACTCTAAAAACTATAGTACTACTGTTTGGATGATCTTTTGAAAAGTAATGACAATTAAAACGCTTGTATTTCAAACTTATTTTATTTTTTAAAACTTGAGATTTTCAATACGTTTTCTCGTATCACAATAGAATGATGTATTGTGTCACTTTCAGTGGTCTGCATCAGTGGTTCCCCAACCTGTTTCTTGCCGCGGACCGGTCCTCGTATGATAAGTTCACCGCGGCCTGATAGGGGTGAGGGGGCGGCGGGGGGAAGGGACCTAGACGTTGATTATTTGTGCATTAGATTGTTTTGATTTACTATGCCACTGCCGCTCACAGCCGCTCAGCTCCCGGTTAACCTTCTCGCCTACAAGGAAAGTTGCACAATCCCGAGAGAACTAATACACCCACAGTAAATAGAAAGGAAATAATTTAATGTTTCTTAAGTGGCCCAGTACCACTTGATCCGCGGCCGAGGGTTGGGTACCACTGGTCTACATGGGTCTCCTTAAGAAGCCTTTCATAAAATTTACTCAGGGACTCCATGGCCTACGTTAAGTGATCATTTTATATTTCTTTTTTTTTTTAAATTATATTTTTTGAGAGTGTGAGCCAGATATCTATCCATCTATCTAAGTATCTATAGATAGTTGCCTAATGCCCCACTAAACCACAAGAACGGAACTAAGTAGGTCAATAATTTTACATTCATTCTAAAAATAAAAAACAACAACACACGAACAGCAGTAACATAACTTGGGTAGGAAAGTTATCAAAAAAAAATATTTCCATAACGCAAGCTCATAATGCAACTTTGTTTCTTTTCAAGATCGACTTTCCCTTACCGGATGTTGAACATCTTCACTTGGAAGTAAAGGCCCCCTCAAGCATACTATAAGCCTGCATAAAAATGCCCGTATTCCTCAGTTTTCTCACTTGTTAATTTACATCTGGCCTGCACTTGTCAGTGGAGAGACATGACTTGCTGCGTTGCCACATGTTCCAACCAAAAAAAAAAATGCCGAGACTCAATAAGAAACCCGGTTAAAACTCACCACATTTGTAAAAGGGGGGAATAGAGTTGTCAAAATTTACTTGAAATTGTTGGCCCATATTTTATGCCATCATTTAGTTTATTTACATAATATATAAAAAGCTCACACGAAAAAAACAACAACACGCCAATCTGGCAACACTAATTTATTCTCTAAAGTCATTTCAACGTAAACACGTGTCACGTGAGTATTTAACAGCTGGCAAACCGGGGGGCGTTATCCTGGGCCCCGTTAAAAAAAAGGTTTATTGTTATTTCCCCGTGACAGAGGGGCCCCAGCCGACGTTCACCCGTATCTGATACATGTTTACCCACATCTGATTACTGTTATTGTTAGTAGTTCGTTTTTGATCACGTCTTAGTCCAGGGACGGGGAAAACTACTATCCACCCGGGGGGGGGGTCAATGATGGGCCCTTTGACCGTTAGATCCGGCCGTGCGACCAAAACTTTGTTATCTTCAGACGTTTACATTCGATTCATATCAGTTCATGTTATTTCCCCATGTAAAAGCCACCCCTTTTTTCCCCAAAATTTTTCAAACCCAAAAAGTAGTGATGATGAGTGTATAAGTGATTTATTATGAATCTTGAATTTTGTTTCTTTGTAAATTTTCTTTCTTTATAACTTGTTTCTCTAATAAAATATTTTTTTTTCAAAACTTCACAGTCCAAAAATTTGTGGCTTATACAAATGGGGTGCTTATACATGGGGGACATACGGTACTCATCCATTTGGCCTAAATCCGGCCCTTCCGTGAAATGTAAGAGAGCCAATTGTGGCCCACGACTAACAACTTTGCGGCCACTTACGCCACTGAATCAGCCTGTTTTTACTCGTATGACCCAACGAGTCTTACTAGTCCACAACGTTTTTCCTGTTGTATAATTTGATGGATTTTTTTTTCTCAAATGTTATATTTGCTTATCTGGCTAATCCCGTTATGACGATTATTTTACGGTATTTTTTTTTTATCTTATAATTCGTTTCTGTAAACCATTTTGTTGTTGTTGTTGTTGTTGTTGACGTTTTAGATTAATTTTTTTTCCCTGATAGTTTTGGTGACCTTGAAACTTAATGAAACGAATTGCCGGTACATTAATAGCCGTACTGAGTTAATTTATTTGTTGTTGTTTTATTAACGCCCTTTGTTCGTGGCCAGTAACAGCTGTAGTTTAGTCGTGCACATCATTTACACATTTACACCTGAATGTAAAAAGTAAAAGTGAGTAGGTTAGGTCCAGATCATGAATCCTATACGGTCACACACACGTGCATTTGTGTGTGTATGTATATATATATATCTATAAAAATCTATATATATATTTCTCCTCTTCGAGAAGACGCCGGAAATACGTCTATTTATAGATTTGTGGAATCGCGATAGCGAAAAAAAAAACACTATAGTCTGTAGGGAGACGAGGGCTGGGTCACATAGAAAAAAACCCAGTAATTATTACATCAGCTTGCAAGACTATTTATAGCTGGGTTCAGAAGGGAGGGATGTCACAGATAAATTTAATTTTTTCTGATTTCTTTTATAAAACCAGATTATTTTAATTTCTTATATGACGTTTAGTTCTTTTGTATAGTGAAATCAATTAAGCGAATGATACGAGCGCAATGGTGGTTGTACAATACTATTTTATATCTATACAGCTCCAGTAATTTTTAAAACAATATTGTTTGGTCGTAATCATTTTCAGGGGCGGACCTAGACAACTTTGACGGAAAAGGGGGGGGGCAAAACTGAAATGTTAAAATTATAGTCCGTCCGCCCGTCTTAGAACAAAAAATATTTCGATAATTTAATGATGTCTTACCTAAACTTGCAGTTACGGGGGGAGGGGGGATTCAACCCCCCCCTTTAAATCCGCCCTTGATCATGTTTTTATGTGCTCTAAATACGAAACTATTTCATTTATCCCCCGTCGCGATAAATTCTGTATCCGTTTAACCGCGGAAATGAGGGAATGCTGAATGAAAACAATAAACAATAAAAGGAAAAAAAACAAGTTGCTGGAAGGTGCCAGATAGTGACCGTAAAGTCTGCACATGATAGGTCAAAGTTCAACTTTGTTTACTATGTATTTTTTCCGAAGATATCAGCCTCTTATTTTGTTTGATTGCTTATTTTAAAAAATAGTAATACAGTAATTATATTGATTGATACGGCGGTGGGATGGCTAGTATTTTATAAAAAAAAAACAACGTTTTTCTTGCGTACTAAAAAGCAGAAAATAATTTCTGAATAATTTGGTCACATGGTAATAGACGTTATGAGAGCTTCTGATTTTTTATAAAAACGAAAAAGGTTGGGCGAAAAGGTCTGGATGTTTGTGTTCATGTGCCCAACTCATCAAATCATGATGAAATAGTAAGAATATTGCATTGTCATCGGGTTCTGAGTTTTTATTGAAAGTATCAGAGCTATAGCTTATCGGAAAGTGGTCTAAAATTTGATTGCCAAAATTCCTGGACAGACAAACAAACAAACAGACAAGAAGTGAAGTTCAGAAAAACGTTGTATTAATAAAAAAATACAGTCGTAAATTATAAGCCAGTTCATAAAGATTTTTTTTTTTTAAATGACGTCTATAAATTATTATATGCCAGTTTCACACAGTAGGTTTTTTTTACGCAAATTGTGTTTTTTTGTTTCATTTCTTTTTGCAAAGCAGGTGTACGTGGACTGTGGATCGATTTAACATCTGGTTTAGCAGGGTGTGTATGTGTGTGTGGGGGGCGGGGGGTTGAAATTACAGGCCTTTTATACCATACCCCCCACCTTTCCATCATTTTTCAACCTCTCCCTTCTGTAGATGTGCGTGTGCTAAAAATAATGCACAAGTCAACACTGTATGCGACTTGCGTAAGTCAAAGGTCATGATGCTCCGAGTATAGATAGACATACAGTTTTGAACTGAGCCACTTCGGTGTCACTGATCTATGTCTGTCTGTCTGTTTGAACGTCTAAAAGTACATGTGTAGCTCTAGCGGTATACACGTATTAAAGAGTTTTTTTTCCCACAAAATCCCCGCCGTGCACATCCAAAGGCGTGTTGACCAAAGTTATAGAAAATCTCTTGTTGATCTCCAGGCTCGATGAAAGGGGAGGTGTTGGTGCGGGTGGGGGGGGGCTGCAGCCGGGAAATTCCCATGGGGCCCACTTTTTAAAACGATTATAACGGTAGCGGGGGGGGTGAGGGGGGAGTGCCAGCGTGTCATATTAATTTATATCAAGAAGTAAACTCCATTGAATGTTATTTTATCATTAAATGTCTAGCTCCGCATTCTTATCTTTATTGATGCAGTGTAGTAGTAGTAGTATTCAGCGAGGAGCAGTAGTATAGGCTGCACTACCGCTACGTCACTCTCAAGGTTATTTGATTCACAGACCTGCCTAACATCTCAGTCCAGGTTATCGTCAATTAAATCATACCTGTACACTACTGCTTCGTCATTCTCAAGGTTATTCGATTCCAGACCTGCCTAATATCTCAGTCCAGGTTATCTTGAACGTAAATCACACCTGTAAACTACTGCTTCGTCATTCTCAAGGTTATCATTTTTTTTTGGTTAAAAAAAAACATAACTATCTGACCGAGTTCATATTTTATGTAGGTCACGTGGAACGGTGTCGTACGATAGTTTTTAGTCATATTTTGTCATAGGCAGCGATAAGCAAGTTGAACATTAGAGTGGAGGGGGGAGGTTGGGTGTCAAAGGTCAGAATGTGTAAAAATCGTATGTCTCTATCTGTAACAACACCATGACGATTTTGGCGCATGCTATGGGCTAAATGTTTCTTTGACCTAGATCCAACTTTTGGACCTATGACGTAGGATATACTCCACAGTGATTCAACACAATTAAAAAAAATGTGTGCCAACCTCAACACCGACATCGGAGCTGATAACCAGGCAGGGCCGCTGCAATGGTGGGAGTGTACGAATAGAGTTCTGTTAAAAATGAGAAAAAGAAAAAAAATACATTGTGGCCCACGGTTCAAAAAGTATGCCCACCCCTAGTCAGGTAGATGAGATAGAAGCCATATAGAGATCGCATAGAAGAGCGGAAATTGTGTATTTAAGCGTTTACCGGGGGTAAAAAAAGGGGGTGGGGGAAGCTGTGAAGATATGATTGACGACGTGTAGTTCTATTACGGAGACTTGAGAATGGAAAGCGCCTAGTCCGGGGGGGGGGGGATGATGTGCGATCGTTTATTTGAAAGACAAACGGTTGGGTATCTTTACAATTTTCATCCATTTGAACTCGCACCAGCGTGAGCCTTATTGAAACTGTCAACCGCTAAGTGGGGAATTCGGAACTCGATAGCCGTAGACTGGCTTCATCTAATAAATAAATTGGTAAGACTAGCTAACAAATCTCAGGCATGAGATGACCAAAAAGTTAAAACAATTATTTTTTTTTAAACTAGCTGTACCCTGCAAAATCTTTGCATAGAGTTACTTCCCCTTAGCCTTGATCGGTAGGCTAGGTTATTTGTTAGTTTCGGACATATCCGATTTTTTCATGATTGTTTTTTTAAACTGGAATCCTGTTGTATTAATTCTTTACTTTCGATTTAACGCAGAACCCAAATCGCTATTACTTCATTAGATTACTAAATCTGTTGTATGAGAATTTTGCCTGTGTAAAACCTGTGGTCGTAGAATTATATTCGCGTTTAAGCTCATTTAAGTCGATAAACTTGACAACCGAACGAAATGTATTAAAATACTTTAGGATACGAACATCCGGCGTTTAATCCCTCTGCGATCATCGCATCTTTATGCCATTTATAATATCCGTGGAGTGAAAGTATCCGGCATTTAGCGAAGCTGAGTTGCAGCACATTTACCATTCAAATTCAGAGTGTCCTTAAAAGTTAAATGCAGCAGATTAAGTGGCGCTCGAGGTAAGGGGGGGGGACGCCCACCGCACGCCCGGTCTACTTACGCCACTGAGTGAAACACCTTATAATATCCGCAGTTGAGATTGACCCTGATTATTTATTTTCGTGTAATTGAGCAGATTGAACTGGATAGCGAAGTCGACAGTGAACTCGACTCGCATGCAAAGGGTGCCAAGTTCAATCCCCTGGTAAAGCCAAAAATATTCGCCGCTGACTTGGAGATGAGATGGGCGTCACCAATTCTATAAGCCCCACAGAATGGACGTATGAAATCATAATAGACTTAATGCCTGTTCCATCGAACGACCACATCGGTTAAGCAGATTCTTACCATCGGACTGTTTTCCATAATGTTTCAATATAAATATCGCAGTGGCTACGGTACATTAAGCGGGACTCCGTATTTTTTTTCCAGGTACCAGCAATAGATATTGCTCCACACCCTAAAGCTATCCCTAACCCTATCCCTAATCCTAACCCTAATATAATTGCTGGTACCCGAAAAAAAAAATACGGGCACCAGCCATATTCCTAACCCTAATATAATGGCACTTGATGGTACCGTATCCACTTCGTATAAATATTCATATTGTTTTCATTAGGTACGCTCTCGGGCACGCTCTCTAGTCACAACTGAAACACCGAGAGACAACTTAATGTGAAACTAAAACGATAGCTGCTCTTCTCTCCCCTTAATTTTTTTTTTTTGTGTGCATCCTGTCAAATGGGGTGTTTAGTTTTACACCTTTTTTTTTCTTCTTCTTCTACGCCCCCTCCCCCTCCCCTACCCCCATCCCCTCCCTGCATTATCATTAATAAAAATCGAATCTTGTCGTCTAGGTTGAAACTGTACATTCTTTTGGTCGAGTATATTTCTATAAGCTCGAATACGCCAAAGGGTGGTGATAGTACTTTGACTCTGGACGTAACCAAAATAAAAGTGTCATTTGAATCAAGTCATTTCATTTATATATTTCTGATTGTTCTTCTTCTTTTTTGTTTTAATAAATTGTCAAATTATTCAATTCGAGATGTCTAGCACGGCTCGAACAGTGATGAACCACTATTATTTGGTAGGTATATATGTGTAATATTATTGTTTTTATTTTTTTTATTATGAGTGACGAAAGCGGAATCATGTATACAAGTCTACATCTCGCGACAGTCTTTTGTATCTGATGCACCGGGCACAAACTCGAAGATGTACATTGATATCGAGAAACTGTTTAAATCTCGTCTGCTTTGTGCTGGCGCTCATCTTAATTTGGTTGTTACATATCTGGGTGTTGTGCTCGCTCATCTGGAATTTTGACGAAACTGATATGAATTTTATTTTGCGCTCAACTCAAATTTGTTGACGCTCATCTGAATTTTGTTGGCACTGAACTGAATTTTTTTTTTGGTACTCGTCTGAATTTTTTTGGCGCTCAAAATCGACCTCGGGCAACTTCAAATAATTATCTGTTTGTTTTATTTTCTCGTTATTGTTGTTTTTGCTGTTTTTTTATCGCATCGGGTTCTATATTTCCTTGTTTGGGTCAAGTCAGAGATCAGAAACAGGGTGTAGGTAATGATACACCTTAGCACTTAATCTCTTTATCATAGAGGCACTGGTTATGGGGGCTGGAAGAATAAGTATTCGTCCTTTTTTTTCTACCTCGGTAAACCAGTAATCTCAATGGAACATTTTATTGTGACTCTTCCACATTGACCATCCAAAGTCTGTGCCTGCTTCAGCCACTGAGACTATAGTTGGTGCCTGTAACAGCCACTGAGACTATAGTTGATGCCTGTAACAGCCACTGAGACTATAGTTGGTGCCTGTAACAGCCACTGAGACTATAGTTGATGCCTGTAACAGCCACTGAGACTATCGTTGGTGCCTGTAACAGCCACTGAGACTATAGTTGGTGCCTGCAACAGCCACTGAGACTATAATTAGTGCCTGCAACAGAACGCATGCGCTGGAAGCATGTCGGGCGGTTGAAACTGCATTCCTCAACTACCGTCAAGCAGATCAGATTTACAGCCGCCCTCCCAAGGGGACACCTAGAGTGACCCAGCCAATGAAACATAAGATGTTATGCCGGTCAGCAGTGAATAATTCCCGAAGCGTTGTGTGCCCCAGTTACCTGCTTCCTCATTTCAGACAGACTGAAATGACCTCCTACGCACCCACGAAATATCAAGTCAGGTCATTGATATTAGTAGCATTGTTATTGTTGTGGTTGGCGGTGACATTTGAAAACAAAAAAAAATAACGTTTACATTTTGTACTTGTCATTTTCTCATAGCTTTTGAGCTACATATCCTATGCAAAAAAATCCTATCATTCCCGATTAAAACAAAAAAATATTTACCATTTTTTGAAACAGTGCTGCCAACTTAGATAACTTATATTTTCATCTGTAAACATTTTAGCCGTAAAATATCCGTAAAATATATGTATTATTTAAAAAAAATCAATTTAGAACTGTACACTGTATCTAAGTGTTTTTGTTCACTCTGATGTATAATTCAATTTATTCGCTTTATTTATTTTTTTTTATTCTAAATTTTAATTCTAGATATTTTGATTCTGTTTTTTTTTTGGATAATTAAAAAAAAAAACTTGGCAGCCCCGTTTCGAAATGAGGCCATGGCAGTGAGTTGATACCATTGGCGATCAAAGTCAAAGTAAAAGAAAAAAAAATCCCTAAGATGTAATCAGATAACTTGTGAGCTAGCCGTTCATCTTATGGATAGGAAAACCAGGCGGTCGCCTTGGACACCTCGACAAAAGGGGGCCCCCTTCAGGTATTCATTTTGATTTAAATGTGATAGTAAGTGGGCCCCGACAGGTCCTGTTTTTTCCTAAGCCCCCACCCCCAAAGACCCCGCTTGTTCTTCTCTCAAATTGGTTTTGAAATACCTGTCGGTGATCAAGTGACCTGTTGTCAGGGTATGGATGCGGTGGTCTCTTTTATATATTTATTTTCTAATTACTTTCTTTAATTGCACAACTTATACAAGTTCATAACACTTCCAGTTATTAACCAAAATCACTTTATTGAATAATCGTAAGAACTAGTTATTCAATAATGAACATTAATCATTAAATCATGTCTCTACGATAAATACCAGTTATCCGTTCTTTTAATACAATAAATACTTCTTCCTAGCTCCTCCGTTCCTTCCTAATTCCCCTACCTTCTTCAAACTTAAAACAAAACAAAAATAACCAAAACAATGTTCTATCTCTTTCCTCGTCAACCGTCTGTGTGTCTCGTTCCTTTTCTTTCCCCCCGTTCAATAACCCATTCATTAGGTGCGTCACCGTACTACAGGGAATTCCCTCTAACATCTACATTAATACAATAATTAATTGTCTATCTATATAACTATCTAACAATGTGTCTGTCTATTTATCTATGTCTGTCTATGTCCTTACACCTATCATTCTACGGTTGTTGTTGTTGTAGTTTTTTTAATTATTAATATCTCATCGTCAAAGATGACAATTTGATGCACGAGTGACAGCTGCGCCCCGCCCCCCCCCCTCTCTCTCCCGTAACGGCGGTGGGTTTGTGTACCTTGAACAGGTTATCTCTGGCTTTCGTTTAATTAATTCACAGGCCTGCTTATTGTCACACTTTGCCCCCATATACTTTATCGTGCATACGTTTAAAAAGATCTTTATGAGCTGCTCTCTTTTTTTTCTCGTTATCCGTGTCCCGCCTATTAATGTAATGTATCACCGTGCATATCACGATTTCAGTGTCTACACCAGAGGTGTGCGGATCTTGAAATTTAGCGTCCGCGTCCGTCCGCGGATTTCTATCAATGGTCCGTGTCCGCGTCCGCAGAATCTTACAACATTGGTCTGCGGACCAGTCCGCGCGTCCGCATAGCTGAAATTTAGCTGTTTAAATGACTTGAAATTTTTTTTATGGTAACGCTAAAGAAGATCCGCGTCAGTCCGCAAGTCCGCAACTTAACCATACAATGCGTCCGCTGTCAGTCCGCGGATTCGGAAAAGTCTGCGGATCTGCGTCCGCAAGCGGACGCGTCCGCTGTCCGCTCATCTCTGGTCTACACGTACGGAGCAAACCGAGGGACCGGCTAATTAGTAAAAGACCATAACGTTGTTATAGCCGCCACACAGAAATAAGCAGGCTCTTCAAAATGTTTCGACTTAGGCAATAAACGGGGCTACCTAGTCACAGAACCTGGATCATTTTGTCTGTGTGTGTGTGTGGTTTGGGGAGGGGGGGAGATCCCATTTTTCTTTACTGTTAAAAAGTGACGCCGGGTGTGTGTTGGGTTGGGGGGGGGTTTACGTTTTCATAGATCGTCAGGACTCGATGCGTCGGTTGACCGAAATGTTGTCTTTGTTAAACGTACATATACGCTTTTGGCCGCGCTGTACCATGGCTCAAAATATCCTGGCGGCAGGCATATCAGGGGTGGTGAAATATTACCTTAGAAGACAGAATTTTGAATTAAAGAAAAAAAAAAAACAACTCATATCAGGAGGGACGGGGACGTCGAAATACTGGTTGTACCCGGGCGGTGGAGAGGCTAGCCCACTCCCCCCCACACACACACTAGACTCAATGTATGTACTACTTGTATCATGGATCTCTCAATGTATGCACTACTTGTATCATGGATCTCTCAATGTATGCACTACTTGTATCATGGATCTCTCAATGTATGCACTACTTGTATCATGGATCTCTCAATGTATGCACTATTTGTATCATGGATCTCTCAATGTATGCACTATTTGTATCATGGATCTCTCAATGTATGCACTACTTGTATCATGGATCTCTCAATGTATGCACTATTTGTATCATGGATCTCTCAATGTATGCACTACTTGTATCATGGATCTCTCAATGTATGCACTACGTGTATCATGGATCTCTCAATGTATGCACTATTTGTATCATGGATCTCTCAATGTATGCACTACTTGTATCATGGATCTCTCAATGTATGCACTACTTGTATCATGGATCTCTCAATGTATGCACTACGTGTATCATGGATCTCTCAATGTATGCACTATTTGTATCATGGATCTCTCAATGTATGCACTACTTGTATCATGGATCTCTCAATGTATGCACTACGTGTATCTAGGGTTCGAAAATTACGCGTAAGATTGGCGCGCGTAATTTACGCGTAATTTACGCGTAAGTTACGCCAAAATTACGCGTACCATTAATGCCCAATTACTTTAAAATGTATGTTCCTTTTGATGCTCACGCTCACTGATTGCTAGTAGGTGTATTTTTAATAATGTTTTCAAAGGTTTTTACTCGTAATTTACCGGTCATACTAATTTGCCCGTCGTCCGCATCGGCCACGTATTTCGTCGTGTACTGACTGCATCAGCGGCGGCCATCTTTGGCTAAGTAATACCGTCTAATAGGTCAACGCGGGGCGGGTGCAATGCGCTGCGAAATACGGCCGCCGCGGGAGCCGAACTACGCAAAAGATGGCACACGCGATCGACGCTGGTTAGGGTTCGAAATTTACGTGTAAGATTGGCCCGCGTAATTTACGCCAAAATTACGCGTACCATTAATGCCCAATTACTTTACAATGTATGTTCCTTTTGTTGCTCACGCTCACTGATTGCTAGTAGGTGTATTTTTAATGATGTTTTCAAAGGTTTTTACTAATTTACCGGTCATACTAATTTGCCCGTCGGCCACGTATTTCGTCGTGTACTGACTGCATCAGCGGCGGCCATCTTTGGCTGAGTAATACCGTCTAATACGGTCGACGCTGGACGGGTGCAATGCGCCGCGGGTGTCGAACTCAGCAAAAGACGGCACACGCGATCAACGCTGGTGCAATCCGGAGCGAAATACAGACGACGTGGGTGCAATACGCAGCGTAATACGGTCGACGCGATCGACGGAAGCACTATACACAGTAAAATGTTTTTTATACGTTTCATGACATTTGGAACTTATATAGATAATCAAGGCCGTACCCAAGGTGGGGGGGGGGGCTGGGGGGGGCTGCAGCCCCCCCTCCAATGTTATTGCTGATAGTGACTCATAAAAAATTGACAAATATTTGCCTTTAAAAACTTGGAACAGCCCCCCCCCCCAAACAAAATCCTGGGTACGGTACTGTAGATAATGTTTAAAAAAACTTTTTTTTTTTTTGGATTTTTTTATTTTATAACCTCCCCGTTTTGCTTGCGGCCTCTTGTCATACAGCTCATGGCGGCATTGTGTACTTTATCGAAAAATTTTTTAACCAGACTTTGGCTTCCTTATTGAAAATATTAATTTTATTATGTTTACTGAAACGATTAAAACAAACAATATACTGTTCGGTTTACGCTGTTTTACCAAACAAATACTTCCGGTTTAGGCTTGTGGCCAGATGTAGATGGTACTCCTAATCACTGTAATTAATTAATCGCCAGTGTTTTACGGTAACTTACGCGTAACGTTACGCGACTTCGAACCCTACGTGTATCATGGATCTCTCAATGTATGCACTATTTGTATCATGGATCTCTCAATGTATGCACTACGTGTATCATGGATCTCTCAATGTATGCACTACGTGTATCATGGATCTCTCTATTAAAACAAACGAAGATTAATTCAGCCGCACCAGATACATGGTTAAAAAAATATATACGTGTACAAACAATGCAAGCAAGCATTGTTGGAACGATGTGTTGCCTCCTACACTGTTTAGAAGAGAAAAAAATAATGACCAAATCATCGAGTAAATAGCCTGTCACGTGCCATTCATTCCTGTCGCTTGGTGTTAATTAATGGGCGTGGATTGTGTGGGCCATTGTTGGTGTTGTATATGTCAGCATGAAAGGAGGATTGACAGAGAGAAATAAAGCGAGAGCTACCAGCATATATATATATATATATATATATATATATATATATATATATATATATGTAGTTGCTTTTTAACAGTGTCGAACCTAGAGATTTGGGGGCCCGGGGGCTTGCCTCTTTGGGGGCCCCTGCATTATGACATGAGATAATGTACTTAATATTTAAAGTAAAAAAAAAATTGGGGCCCCTCTCAAGCTGGGGCCCGGGGGGACTTTTGAATATGGACGCCCCGCCCCCCCACCCTAGGTACGCCTCTGGCTTTTTATGAAACGCCCCCCCCCCAGCCTATTTCTTAACATTTAGACATTACTGGAAAGTCTGACATTCAAAATTGCTGATTGCGATCCATCGATTTTTTTATATATTTAAAAAAAAATAGCAACTAGCTACCCATGTAGTTCGAATGGTAACAATACTTGATAGTACGGACCTGTATGACTTGAACCGTTGTTTTTGTTTTTAATAAACCCAATTCTAGGCACAAACGAATTGAAAAGGTCAGGAAATGGGACAATGGCTGCATTAACGGCGGGTCTGTTTCTCCGACTGAGTGACGCAACGATTTGCCACATCAGCGATATGAGTGGGGGCGGGGAGGGGGGGGTAGATGTCGCCGGCCAGTTTGGGAAAAACATACCAAAGGACGCAATGGTATGTCTTAGTAGTTTTTGTGATTATATTTTGACGTGTGTGCCGTGGTTGTGTGACATCGGGACGTGGAGAGTATCTCGCTGGGCCTGCTCCGCACCGCGTGTTGTTTATATACCGCTGTAGGTATAGATATATACATCTGTGGTTGTAGGTATAGATATAGTGATATACATCTGTGGTTGTAGGTATAGATGTATATATGTTTGTAGGTATGGTCTTGGCGCATTGATTCACCTTGCGTATTGAGCTGCGACTATATATATTTATATATACGTACGTCCAGTGAGTGTTTACCTTGAGATGTATCGTGAGATGATATACGCGCGTAGCTTAGTGAGCGTAAACGTGTAACTTGCGGTGTTACGTGTGACGGTAAACAATGACAGACCTTTTACACATCTATTTAGTTCACTTGCAAACAAAAGTAATCAGCAGTTTATTTTTAAAGTTGTACACGTTTTTTGTAATGCACTAATAGCTATTATAGCTCTAGATTTTTAATTTTATGATTTTTTTTTTTTAAATAATGATTCTCAAGTATATTTATTGCTTTAATTGAATCTTAAATAACTTTGTGAATTAGACAGACGTTATTTAATGACGCCTTATAAATAAATCATTTCCCAGTTGGCAGCGAATGATTATAGTTTACCTGGCACGATTGGCAGTGGACTTTTAATTAATATGATTACTTCTTGCTTTAAGAATTAGGTCACACAATGTCCAAGGGGAAAAAAAAAAGTACGAGATAGATTTACCCAGAACATAAATGTGTAACCGTCTACTAGATGTGATTTAAAAAAGAAAAATAAGATAAGACGTGTTCAGTTCAGTAGATTAGAAAAAAAAAGTGACATCTATAAAACTTTTTGGAGATTAAATTGTTTAGAACGGGCGTGATGAGATTCACCTGGTTATGCGCAACCTATCATCAGCCAATTTTTTTTTTACTTTTGGCTTTTGATTTTGAAAAAAATAACGACAAAAAAAAACAACGTTACATAGGTGCAAGGATTTATTTATTTTTAAAATCAGCGTGACAAATATTTCATTGTGAATATAGACATGGTGTCTATACGTAGTTTATAGCTGTCTGTTACAGGGTTTCCGCCGTGTCTTAAGATATGTTATATCCAATGCTGTATTTCTATGGTGTCTAGAGATATGTTATATCCAATGCTGTATTTCCATGGTGTGTATAGATTTTTTTATATCTAATGCTGTATTTCTATGGTGTCTAGAGATATTTTTAGTGTTACCTTTTGAATATATTTAGAGCATAAAGCACATTCGCTATATTATACTCCTTAAACAGTAGTCCATCGAATTGTTTGTTTTTTTTTTAGATCTGCCGTTTAACTATTTATGACGTCTTCTGTAACGATGGATATTTTCCATTACAACAATAGTAAAACCTCGGGGTTTTGAACAACACAACCTCAACGAAATAGGTATTAATGTGCTTTAAAATATCCAAAAGCCCAAACTTTGTTTTACAATTAAATTGTTCATTTATTGAGGGGTAGGTTGTTTTCATTTAGTTATACCTTGAATTATAAGTGATTTTTTAAATACTGATAGTATATCGTAAATAGATTGACACTCTTGTCCTTAAAAAACAAATTATAAATTTCAAACTTATACATTCTATTTTAAAAAAAAATAAAGATTTCTGGAACAAATTTGTCAGCTGAAAACCGTATCTCGAGCTGAACGTGCGTTGGCTAATAAAATTGAACGCACTGTTTTAGGAAAAGTAGTCCGCGACCTTTTAGTTGAATATTTAGTCAAGAGTATAGAGACGTCTGCTATAAACCAAGGTCTGGTGTGTGTACAACAAATAATACATTTTATTTTTAGTTTCATGACGTAAAAAAAAAATTGAATGGCGAACCCAGAAGACCTATTCAAATTGAGTTTGCACGTGCTGTTCCATTTAAATTCTGTGGTGTTCCACGCGCGTAAATGAAATTTTATATTTACGGTCATTATCTTTAAGTCGCTTTTAACTGTTTGTGTTTGGTTATAAGGGCTGGGTTGGGGGGGGGCAGTATTTGAATATGAATAATGGTTGTTTTTAATTGAAAAAAAAATGTTGTTTGATGTTTATTGGCGTATATCTCTTGATGCAATTTGGAAACAGATTTTTTGTTAATAAACGTTTTACGTTCATTCGCTGTTTTAAAAAAAAAAAGGAATAAAGAGAAGTGAAATTTCCAAGTTGACCAGAAACGGAACAAGCTGCTACAAACATTTTATACCGACTACTTCTTCTAGTAATTACTGCTGATATAATCTCTGGTTTTTATGTAACATTTCAAATTTATAAAAACGTTGGACATTACATACATTAAAGCAAGGGAAGAAGAAGAGAGAAGACATTTTTGACAGAAGTTACCTTTCAAGATGATACGGGTATGTCTAGTTGTTCCTATACTATTTTTTTTTTATGTTTTCTAATCTATACTATATGTGCTGCACTGGTGCTAATGTTTAAAAAATGTATATTTTACGAAAGGATATGAATGTATGTTAGTCCCTAGCAGGAAGTGGCCAATCTTCGTGTCTCTGTTGAAGTCGGAAGGGGATGGGTGGGGTGGGGGAGGATTCCCCCAATTTTATTTTCCAAAAAAAAAATTCATCTTTATGATAGAGCGACAAAACAAAAAAAAAAGTACAAATCGGTCACTATTTAATGATTACGTTAAGTTCTAACTACTTTATTTCAAGGCCAATGATTGACATAAAATGGTGAAAAAGTCAAAGAGTGGTCGATCTTTAAATAAAAGTGAATTGTTCGAAAAAGTATGATAGTATTATTATTATCATTGACTTTTTGTATGTGCCCGTCTACAGTAAGTGATGTGCCGGTACAGTGGGCAATAGCGGCCTTAGGGGGTGGCAACAGAGGCGTCCGAGTGGGGGGGGTAGGGGCGCATAGAGATGTTGTTATGGACCTTTTTTTTAAAAAAAAAAAATAGTAACGAACCTTAACACTAATTCCATGTTCCGCACATGACACTTGCTCCAGACCTCGCGAATGGCCATCGCCAAAGGCCCGCGCGCTGATGATGCCTATGTCTGCCGTAGTGCCTCCATAGCCACTGCACACTCGGCTTTGGTTGGGGGATATCTAAAGGGCTCTAAATTTTAAAAAGACAACACGTCCGTCAGTAGTTTAATGATAAGGTTCAATAGATACACATCCTCATCATTTTAGGGGCTTTATAGTGGACAGACTGAGTTAAAACATCACCCTCCCGATATGTTTGCAAATAATCAAAAACTGTTTACCCAACGTAAAGTCAAAAATATCCATATCTAGTGTACATATAGCTTTTCCTTATACATCTAGATGGCTCAGAATCAGTGGCGCAACCAGCAAAAAGTGCTGGGTGGTGGGGGGGGGGGCTCACATAGTGAAAAAGACAACTTGTCAGTCTTTTTTGTAACTTTATAAAGCAAATTATGTATTGATGATTTGGCCTGGGGGGGGCTCAAGCCCCCCTCCCCCCTTTGAGCCATCCCCCTGGTTGCGCCACTGCTCAGAATGTTTTTTTTTTAGATATTTTAATATATACATTCTTTAATTGAGCAGCCCTCTTCTGCATTCACAGTTTTGAGTCCTCTTGTCCTAATGAGTAGAGATTGCTGTTACTCAAATAAATAATAATAATACAACAAACGGCTGATCTCGCGAGCTGGTGATCACAGAGCTGTAAAAGTTGTTTATATCAATAAACGAATTAGTTCACGCTCTTTATGTTCGAGTCATTGTTTGTCCATTTGTTTGTAATTATTATTACTATTTTTTTTTTACAAAGAAGCATCCCAGCTGTCGCTAAAAGATAACTATTTAAAAAGTAAGATACACGTTGTAAGGCTGAACTGCCTGTCTGGACCCCCCTAATTTCTCTGTATGAATGTATGACAAACTTTCATCTCGTTATTATGTATTTACTAGCTGTACCCTGCAAAACCTTTGCATAGAGTTATATCCCCTTATGCTTGATCGGTAGGCTAGGTTATTTTTTGGTTTCGGGCAGATCCGATTTTTTTCATGGTTGTATTTTAAACTGGAATACTGTTGTATTAATTCTTTACTTTCGATTTAACGCACACTGGAAATGAGTATTATTATATATGATGATTTTAGAATAATTACTGAGCATGGTTTTATAACTTTAGATTTGACACAGAACATGTACTGGCGCTGAAAGGGGGGGGGGTCTTAGAACTTATTTGCCTTGTGCTACGAAAACGTTCGTCTGTATGGTACACATGTCAGCTATTGTTGTTGTCGGGGTTGTTGTTACATTAGTGTACTCTATACGTGTACATAAGTGTTTGATTGCAACCAGTAGCTATACATTGAACTCCATGTGACAAACAAGCCAGTTGACGGCCATGAGGTGTGACGTTTTCTGCCTGGCGATCGTAATAATTTCTTTTTAAAACTGTTACGGCCTTCTTCCCCCCCCCCCATCCCACCCCCCTCACAAGCTTTTATCTGTTGATTAGAGTCTTTTATCGCTCATCCGTGTTGTCCCGCTCAGACCACGTAAGAAAAAAAAAACTACTGAGGAATCGAACCCTGACCCGTGGGTCTGTAAGCGGGTGATCTCATCACCCGGCCGATGTTAAAAAAGAAACTTAATTATAAAATAATAATAAAAAGACCCTGGTGTGTAAAAAATTACTTTGATTCCATTTTGGCTACTGAACCGGATGTTGTTGTTTTTGTATGGACTCTGTTTAGTTCATGACGTGTCCTCAAACGTCTCCGTTCATGATGTGTCCTCAATCGTCTTCAGTGAGAACTGGTTGGTTTACGCTTCGTGTCATTAACGAACTTTTAATTATGCAAATATCTTTACATATATATTTTTTTCTCTCGCAAATATTCGTCCGCGATCCAACTGTGGGTCTCATACCCAACACTTTGAGAACATCTTTGTTTTCTTTTTCTTTAAGTCTAAAAAAAAACCGACCATGTTTTGTTGACGCTGTGAAGTCGTGTTGTGAACAAACGGAACAGCTGATGCACACCTTTTATTCATTTTATTCTAACTGATTCACACGTGGTAGTGGATCGTGTCCTTGACTCGTGCAGAAATCTTATCAAATGTTATCAGATGATATCAATTTTTAATCAATCTTTTGTCTCTCTACTTTAGTTTCTTTTTGGAGCATTTTCGAAAAAAAATGCTCTATTGTCCCCGTTTTGCCTGTCTGTCTGTCTGTCCGTCATCATCCTAGATATCAACAACCATAAGTCCTAGACCCATGATGTATATATCATTTTGTAGGTCTTGGCCTGCCATGTGTGCAGCAAAAGTTCATTTCGCGATCTGACCTCTGAGGGCCGTAAAAGGGGGCTTATAAAGTTCCGTTTTTTACTATATAAGCTATATTAACAAAGGAGCGCCCTATATCTCAGCAACCATAAGTCCTAGACCCATGATGTATATATCATTGTGTAGGTCTTGGCCTGCCAAGTGTACATCAAAAGTCCATTTCGCGATTTGACCTCTCAGGGCCAAAATATAAGAGTTTGTTATGTACCGTTTTGCTTATATTTTAAATATAAATAATAAAAGCTAATCAAAGGGGCGTAATCATTATTTATTTTTGTAACAGTTATTCAACATGACTTACTTGTCCTTTTAATATCTTTTTTTCAGATATATGCATTACACAATTGAATTTATAAACATTTCCAAAATTTACAAATATTTACTGAAAGATAACATGAAAATGCGCTAACACGTCCTGTGTCCAGAATGGAACAGGCTTAATTGCTTGTTTTCTTAAACAACATTACATCCTTGTCACAGTGCATCGAACGGATTTCAAAATTTTTCTTAATTGATAACTATCCTTACCCTCCCCCCCCCCGCCCCCAAATCCCCCACCTCCACACACACCCCCCTGACATCTTTTCCACACACACCCCCCTGACATCTTTTCCCTGATCCCATCAAGCCACTTTATCCTCCCTGTCTCTCACACATGTTGCAGACAGCGGATGTCAACCATCTTGTTATTTACATGATCACTTCCGCCTTTCATTTCATTATTGTGACCCCCCCAACACACACACACACACACCCCTCCTCCCGCCACCCTCTTTTTCACTCCATTGTCACTATTTTTACCAAGTCTTTTAAATCACAGGGAATCCGAGATTAGACTCAGTCAATTGACTAAATACATTCACGCCAACTAAAAGACGCTGCCTATTATAATCATTCTTTATACGTATTATTTGTGTGTGTCTACTTCAGCCATTCCTTCCTCTTTTTCTTTGCCAGTGTTAGAACAAATTGTGTGCTAAAAAAATTGTTAGGTGGCATTATTCTTTTTACATTTAAATGAACAACCCAGTGAACTTTATATTCCAGATTGAAAACGAACAAACCAGTGAACTTTATATTCCAGATTGAAATATATCAAACCCTTGAACTTTATATTCCAGATTTAAATTATCAAACCACTGAACGTTATATTCAAGATTGAAATTACCAGACTATTGAATCTTATATTTCATATTGAAATGAACAAATCAGTGAACTTTATATCCCAGATTGAAATTACCAGGCTAGTGAATCTTATATTCCAGATTTAAATTACACTGGAAAACAAAAAATAAATTATCGTGGATTTCTTGGTACCCATCATCTAATCATACTCAATTTACACACGCTGATTTCGAATATGCAAACCATTTGTCTCTATCAGCCTCCAATTTTAAGAAATCCGCAATCTTAATTTTTTTATTATAGTTATAATACTCCAATATGTATAAGAGATATAACCATATATTCTCTTTTGCAGTTAATGTAAAAAAATATTAAACACAAGCATGAAATCAGTTCTAACTAATAAAATTATATGTAAAAAATATATTCCATTTAAAGTCAAGTGCATGTGTAAAATGTTTAAAATGTTCATGGTTTGAATTTCTTGGCTGTGGACTTCCGCTTGTACTGAGTACTTGGCAAGTCGCGTTGTAGAGTCCAACAGTAGTCAGCTAACATCGCTGCACTCCACCGGCCCTGGTAGCATGACTCCATCACAGAAATGTCCTGGTGGAAGCGTTCGCCATGTTCATCGCTTACCGCGCCTAGGTTTTCTGGGAAGAAGTCTAGATGTGAATCGAGTAAATGAATTTTCAGAGACATATTGCATCCCAGGTGTTTGTAGGCACTAATGCATTTATTTACAACTGTTTCATAGTCGACAGACTTCTTATTTCCAAGAAAATTGGTTATGACTGACTAGAATGCCACCCACGCATTTTTTTCAGGATGACTTAACGTGTTTTGAAAGTCTTCATCGGCCATGATTTTTCTTATTTGTGGACCTATGAAAATACCTTCCTTGACTTTAGCATAACTGAGCTCTGGAAACTTGTTGCATAGGTACATAAATGCATCCGATTTGCTGTCTAATGCCTTGACAAAGTTCTTCATCAGTCCTAATTTTATATGAAGCGGTGGCATGAGAATTTTGTCACGATCAACCAACGGTTGATGAAGAACGTTTTTGTTTCCTGGTTGCATTCTGTCTCTGATCGACCAATTCTTTTTTGTATAGTGGTGCTTCTTATCTCGGCTGTCCCATTCGCATATGAAGCACATGTACTTCGTGTACCCTGTCTGCATTACCATCAAAATAGTTATTACTTTTAGATCGCCGCAGATATTCCAGTTGTACACGCGATAACGTATTGTTTCCAACAGTTCCGACAAGTTTTCATATGTGTCTCTTTCATGTGGGCAGAATATCCAACTGGTACTGAAGCATATTTGTTTCCATTGTGCAACAATACTGCTTTTAAGCTAGTCTTTGACGAGTCAATGAACAGTCGCCAATCTTCAACAATGTGTTCAACACCAAGACTTCTCATAAGGCCGTCAACAGATGTGCAGTGGCAAATACTGCCAGTCACATCAAAGTATTGAACAAGATGTTTATGCTTGTGACGAAAGTTTGCTGTAGCTGTACCTGGTGCAAGCAAATTAAATTCATTTAACCGTGAACCAAGAAGTTCAGCTTGGCCTTTTGTTAGCGCCAGATCTCGCACAAGGTCGCAAAGTTCAGCATAATTCATCAAATGAATTCCTTCTCCGGCAGCTTTGTAGTCAGGGTCTGAGTCATCGGCACAAGATGGAACATAACTTTCTTCATCCTTCTCTTCGTCTATTGTGTATTCTTCAGGCGATTGTGGTACTGGACAAATGACAGGATCGTGTGGAATTGGTTATGAAACTGATGGAACGTTTGGGTAATTGACAGTTGTACGAGTTTTATAACAAATTCCATTGATGTTTGCCAAATAAAAATAACAATCTGTGGAGTGATTGCTTTGCTCACGCCATATCATAGGAACTCCGAATGCCATGTGGTTGTTTTTCTTTGCCTTCCTCATCCAACCATGCAAGTTGCATGAACATGTCGAACAGATGAACTGTGGTGCCCACGACTTACCACAATCCACCTTTGAGTCAAAATAAAGTTGATAAGCTTTCTTCAGTAACGGCGTGAAAGTCTTCTGATGAGACTTGTTTGTGAAAAAGCCGCACACATAGCAAAACAGATCCGGTAAATTTACGCATCCTCTGGTCGCCATATTTTAAACAACTTGCAATTGCCACATTCACTGCTCCTTTTATGAAGTCTGAAACTGCAACGTAATCAAATTCTAAGACAATGCGCAATTCATAACACAATTGCAAATCAACACTTACCCTACAAACATCTGACATCATAAGAAAAAAAAAGAACATTGCCAATAAACGTATATAATTACGAGGTATGTGTGTTTGTGAACATGTGTGTACGCGCAGGTGCGTGCGTTTGTGTGCATAAAATTATGCTGTCAGCAGTCTATTCCTTTGTTCGGCAATATCTTAATAATTTGAGCTGATAGAGCAAAATGATTTACAGATTCAAAATCAGCATCAAAAACTGATTCCGAAAACGTTAATGACATATAAGAAATCCAAAACTTGTTTATCGGTGTTATCAAACCAATGAACTTTATATTCCAGATTGAAATGAACAAACCACTGAACATTGTATTCCAGATTGAGATTACCAGACTAGTGAATCTTATATTTTAGATTGAAATTTCACAAAAGTATAAAATAATTGACTGATATATATATATATATATATATATATATATATATATATATATATATATATATATATATATATATTATACTGATACAAAAAAAATAATTCTAGACATCTGCTTACACTTGAGGGTAAACAGTAACTATGTAATCAATACTATAAATGTGTGGCCTTCATCGGTTTTAATATAGTCTGTCCTATTTCAGTTACCTGGTGTGATATTTAGAGATGAAACTTTTCAATATAGAGCGTAAACCTCGATATGGCGAAATACACAGTGAAGACGTTACATTAAAATAGCTGGCAAACATTCGATTGGTCCTTGTGTTTTATAATACAAGTAGTAGTTGCCCGTTGCATTCGCAACTAAAGGTTTAATATGAGAATAATTGTTTAAAAAATTACACGCAAACCGGCAGCAAGACCAGAAGCAATAAGTTAACAATGTAATATTTACAACTGGCTGATTACTTGTCGCGCTTTTTTTAAAAACAAATTTAAATTGATAAAAAATTGTACCATCGGGGAAATGACTTGGATATCCCACGTGCAGAATTTTTTTTTTTACTTATTTCTGCCACATGCGCAGCCGACTTCCGGGAAATGACGTCATAGAATATTTATAGCGACGGCTTTCCCATTCTGCACGGACGGACGGACGCCAAGATAGGGATTTTATTAGTAGGACTCAGTGTAATGGGGGGGGGGGGTTACTCCCCTCAGTCGAATCGTTTTCATGGCTCACACCGTACTGACGATCTATTTTTTTGCCCACCCTGATAACCACCACTCACGAGGCTTTCTTAATTCTGACCAACTCAATTCTCTTAATGCTACCCCAGTAAGTACATCTGACGTGAGGTTAAAAAATAAAACTTTAATCAGCTTCATTTAAACTCAACTCATTCTCTCCCCCTCCCTTTTTTTCCATTTTTCCCCCAACTAATCAATGGCCTGAATTATATTGCCTCGACCATATCGATATCTTGGCTCGATGATCTCCTCTGAACTGGGGGGGGGGGCGATTGAGTTAAATCTTCGATCGGTTCGTTTTTTTTTCTTTTTTTGGTTTTATTGTCTCACACTTCATATTCCTGTCACCTGTCTCAACTTTACTTAACACCTTGCGTTGTTCTTTACACAGGAGGACAGAAGTTTCAACTTATATGTCTAATGGTGCAGCTTTGAGCTCAAATGAGAACGCTTTTATTAACCCTTGCCTTTTAATTATTGTTAAGCTCATAATTTTTTTTTAAACACGGCTCTTAAATTTGTTCGTCCCCCCCCCCCCCACGAAGATTTGCAAAATTTAGTTTTCTTTTAAAATTAATCTCTTAACCCTGACCCCCAAGAATTTTCGTTCCTTCTCTGAACCAAGACGCGTACGGGCATTAGTTCAGCGCAGTCCCTTTGTTCTGTTTTGGTCGTCCATCTATTCATCTCGTGCGTTGATGCCGTCTGCTCACTCCCCCTGCCATGTTGCTTTCAACGATACTCTCTGACCATAAATTCTTGTTGAGATAAACAAGAACGCTCCGTTGCTCGCGCGGGTTCTTTCTACCGTGTGGGGGTTATATCCGGTGTTTCGTGTTGAAAAGTGCCTCGCCCTCGGGTCATATGCATTTGAATCATGGGATAAACAAGGTGTATATTGATCGTTCACCCCCCCCCCAGTCCTTATTGGATAGACGAACCCCTTAGCCAGCAACAGACGGTAGCATTACGTCATGTTTACATAGAATAAATAATCTGTATGGGGGGCTTGGGGTAAGGGGTGGGTAAGATATCCTCTGTATGGGGGAATTATTGTTTTTTATTCTAACATTTTGCTTGGGGGGGGGGGGGGGCTACTTTGTTTTTCGACGTCACTGCTTGTGACAATTTAAAACGAAATGTAAATTATTGCATTGTCTGACTAGAATGTGGAACACGGTGTGTGATTGACAGACTTTACAACATTAAATACAAATGTGAAAAACTTGTGTCTGATTTTTTTTATACGAATGTTCAACTTTCGTTGAGAAAAAAAAAATCAGGCCATAATTTATTTTTTTTGTTTCGCCTCAATTTTCCCCATTTTTATTTGTATGTTTCCTGGGTAGGCTACATTATTCGTTTAGATTGATGAACAGAACATGATTTGTGTGATCAAAGAATAAGGAGATTTATATTTAGTCATCTCACAATGAATAAATACAGTGGGAGGACGGGTGGTCGTGCGGCGTAGAGCGCTCGACTGTCGACCGGAGGGTCCCGGGTTCGAATCTCTGTGAGAACCTTGGGATTTTTGCAGGTCCAGTCCGTCCAGGTGAATGTCCCCCAAGTCCACCCAGCTTTAAATTAGATACCTGGCTTTAAGTTGAGGCAGTAAATGTGGCTGGGCGTTGTGCTAACCACATAATCCCTTTATATGACGAGGTTTCTGAAACAGATGAATTCTACACTTTTTTTATGCAATGGCGTCACTAGAGGGGTACGTTGGCTGACACCAACATTGGGGTGACATCAGAAGGAGTAATTCTAAATTTCATAGCATAAAGAACTCGGTCTAATCGGGTTTTTAAACCGATCAGAGTTAAAAATGTGAGCAGTAGCACAGGGTGCCACCATGCAGAGCGTCTGGAACTTTGGTAAATAAATACAGTTCAAAAGCTGCTCGAATCAATCTGGAGTTATTTGCAAACGCACTAAAAAGGGGGGGGGGGACACATGTAGTCAAGTGGTTTCATGAAGTTGGAAACGTAGTTTACAAACTCATTTTAATAAAAGTAATCTTTTCTGAAATACAGTCAGTAATACTATCGTTTTGTTGGCTAAAGTATTTTAAAGTATTTTAAAGTTAATTCTCTAAGGTCTAGTGCAAGAAAATTCAAAATATGTACCGTTGCTCATGGTCGAAGTCTTGAGGGGGGTGATATATATATATATATTCCATAAAAAGACAAATGTTTTATTATTGCTTTCAGTTCAGATACCCACCAATACACAGTAACATTAAGATATAATTTTTATGCGCAAAGCAGTTTTTTTTTTGTGTGACATTAGATAACGGATGACGCGGTTGTGGGATACAAAAAAAACTGCTTTGCGCATAAAAATTATATCTTAATGTTACTGTGTATCGGTGGGTATTTGAACTGAAAGCAATAATAAAACGTTTGTCTTTTTATGGAATTATATTTGTTGCGTCACACTCTGGGTGAATACATACAGAGAAGCAGACAAGGAAACATTTAAGCTCACCTCCATGCTTTGTGTTGATTGTGATTTCAGACATACGTGTATTTTTAGCGCATTTTCGAGAAGTCGAATGTGCTATTGTTTCCGTTTTGTCCGTCTGTCTGTCTGTCTGTCCGTCTGTCATCACCCTAGATCTCAGCAACCATAAGTCCTAGACCCATGATGTATATACTTTTTTTTTTGTAGGTCTTGGCCTGCCATTCCAGCATCAAAAGTCCATTTCGCGATCTGAGCTCTTGTAGTGGTAGTTCGACCTCCTGGAAGTGACATATGACCTCATTTTCCATGCAAAAAAAAATTATTTCACTAAAGTTGTTCAGAATTTAAGTAGAAAATTCTAACTACTGATCAAACTTATTGTTTCGAATAAAAGAAGATCACTACATACGTACTGATACATAACACGAAAATGCGCTAACACGTCCTGTGTCCAGAATGGAACAGGCTTAATTGCCTGTTACATCTCAGTGATCCCTAGAGTTTTAAATTGCAATGCTCAACTTGTGTTGGGGTTTTTTTGGGTGTTTGTTTTTAATCCATCAAAGTAAGTCTTAGGGGACAAAATGTATTTGAATTTTGTTAATATCAGTTGTTGTTTGTCAAAACCTGTAAAGTGTTTAAATTAAAGTCATTGTTTTGTGTGTTCATGAATCGATCACTCTTTCCTCTCACTCACTCACTCACTCTCTCTCTCTCTCGCCTGTATGTTGTTGTTCATTTTAACGTGTTTACCGTGCGTGATTGGCCTCTGTAGTTGGTTGTTGCACACACACGGTCTGTAATAATTTGTGATGGAGTGTGTGGCCGGGGGGGGGGGTTCGGGCACCTGGCCCGCCGGTGGACAAGCTGCTGAGACTGGGCGCTGACGTATGCATGCATGCTCTTTCTGCAAGATGGCGGCGATGACATGAGTAGAGTTGACCCCCCCCCAAACCTGTTAACATTTGTGAAAGTTCACACACACACATATCTGCATGATACTAGCTCACATCACGTTCATTGTGACAGGGAAAACAAGCAGTTACATGGTGGATGGGGCTCCGGGGGGTGGGGGTGGGTGGGTGGGGGGGGGGTAGGGAAGCCAATGGAATGAGGACAAAAGATCTCAGCCAAAGGCAACGCCCACTGAACTTTTTTTTTATTTGTCTTTGGGGGAATGATCACGCCCACCTTCTACCTGTGGATCAGTGTAGCTCTACAAGTGTACAGTGTTGTTAGTGAGATAGTAATATACCCCCCCCACACACACACACACACATAGAACAGTGGTTCTTAAACTTTTACTCCTCCCGACACACTATCACAATCACAACAGTTTTGATTTCGAGACCCACCCATTAAAATTTTTTTTGTTTTCGCGACCCACTCAAAAAAAAAAAACTTACGATAAAAGAAAGAGTATAAAAGCGTCATTCATACACAGACTTCTCGATTGTTGTCAATATCTACAAACTTTTAGCCTGTGCAAAATAGTGTAACCTAGTTTTAATGATGCACACACACACACACACACACACGTATCAATTAATTTTTTTCAATTTCAATTTCCTCGCCGCTCGCTCTGAGAGCCAGTGACCTAGAAATATGCATGACGGTTCGTACCAAGTATTGGCGTTATTTCATAGCTGCTGGTGTTATTATTGTGTTGTTTGTTTGTTGGGTTTTTTTTTTTAAAGAATTTGTTTCCCCATTCATCCGTACCAGTAGATCTTACAGAAAGTCTAGACAGGTATAATCTGCCTACTGAGGACTACTCCCTCACATTATATCATACCGTCCCAGTTTCTCCATTGTCAGTTGTTCACACCTTCAGGTTTGTGACACTGACTGAACGTTACAAAAAACAAATCTTCTTTCTAGACACGTCCCTTCCCCTCTCCCCCCCCCCCATTTCTCAGAGATTATTGTGAAATAATTTGCTGTTCGGCACACAGCCATACCTGTGATACCTGTAGTTGCTGTATTTTTTGATGGTCCCAGGTCGTCCTTCAGGTTTTACGTGATACGTGCACTTGAATTGAGCAGACGAGAGTCACGAGATATTCTAATTAATTCATTTTCTCCAACGAAACATGTACTTTACCACTTTAACCTCCTTCTTTTTTTTTTAAATGTGAAAATGGACTTTGTGCGTCCATTGTTTGAGATCAGGTTCGGAGATAAAACTACTCCTGTAGACTAATATACATATAATTTACACGAGGAGAGAGAGATTGTGTACCGCCATGTTGAATTTACTGCTTTCGCAGTGAACGTAATGTGCTATATTAATAAAAAATATTTAAAAAAACTTTAAATATAATAACTTTAAAGTCATAATACTCTGTGTGACGATGTCATCTCACAATGTGCCACAGTCCATTTGAAATCTAAACGCTGAAAAAATGTTTTTATAATGATAATGCAAGGTATGGAGTTACTACTGTAATTGACGCAATAGGAGCAAATTGGAATTAAGCAATTAGAAAAAAATAAATAAACACGGAGCATATTTTGTTTGGCGGGGAGGGGTAGGGGTAAGTAGAATCACCCGGAGAGTACACAAATACTATACATAGTTTCTCCATACCTTCTGTCTGGGCATTTAAACTGAGGCTCGGGCCAGTCTCGGGAGGCGAAAAGTTCTATCGGGATCAATTTTGGCTGCACAATTAGTTTAATAAACCGGAAAAGCGGCCATCTGTTACAGTACCGGTACACACAAAGAAAGCGAAGCTTTCCATTATTTCTTTGCGTGTTATGCAGTAACGGTCCAATCGGCCCTACAGCTGGGAATATATTATCAAAATAACTAGACGCTAGCGTAAAATAATTATTATTTTGAGTTGACTACTCATGCAGTAAATGAAATCAGAAAGCAGATTCTTCTCCATAGAGTGTTAATAAATTGCCTCCATTATCAAAAGAGTTGCGATAATTATTCTCTCCCTTAGTATTACTTTTTTTAGAGCATTTTCTAAAAAAAAATGCTCTATTGACCCCGTTTTGTCTGTCTGTCCGTCATCACCCTGGATCTCAACAATCATAAGTCCTAGACCCATGGTGTATATATCATTTTGTAGGTCTTGGCCTGCCATGTGTGCAGCAAAAGTCCATTTCGCGATCTGACCTCTGAGGGCCGAAAAAGGGGGCGTATTAAGTACCGTTTTTTACTATATAAGCTATATTAACAAAGGAGCGCCCTATATCTAAGCAACCATAAGTCCTAGACCCATGATGTATATATCATTTTGTATGTCTTGGCCTGCCAAGTGTACATCATAAGTCCATTTCGCGATCTGACCTTTGAGGGCCGAAAAAGGGGGCGTTTTAAGTACCGTTTTTGCTTATATTTTAAATATAAATAATAAAAGCTAATCAAAGGGGCGTAATCATTATTTTTGTAGCAGTTATTCAACATGATTACTTCCCTCTCTATTTATCAAAACCCAGTAAAATCTATGGCTGTCACCCGGAAAAAAATACGGATTTCGTCCGGCGTAACCGTAGCCACTGCGTACACGAAAATGCTCTAAAATGTCCTTTGTCCGAAACGGAAAAGACTTAAATTGCTTGTTTTTCTTCATATAGGCCGTGCAAAGGGCAACCAATGTTGTCTTCCAAGAGCACCATGTGTCACGTGACAAGAGAGGCAAGGCCGTGGGACAGAAAGGTGGCTTTCGAGGTTGCACAGTCTGGCTGACCGGCTTGTCTGGTGCCGGCAAGACCACCATCTCATTTGCCCTGGAGGAGTACCTGGTTGGGCAGGGCATCCCAGCTTACTGGTGAGTAGAAAAGAACAGCACAAGCTCCATCTCACTGGCGTTGTAGGTGGCTGGGAGGAGTGGGAGGGCAGGAGCTTAAGGGCCTCTACGGGGAATTATTGTTTAGGGCCCTCCCTGTAGTGTTGTGTACGAAGCCCCCCCCTCCCCAAGTTGCTAGAAATGCTACAGGTATGGCTTCACCTAACGTTTAGTAAATGAAGAGCCCGTGGGTAGAATGGGTGTAGTGTCACAACATAAAAAAAAAATCAAAAGTTTCCTATCCCACGCCTTGATGGAACCTTTTTCTGTGTCTTTATATAAACTGTTATTTGAACTAGTTAAAAATATGGAATAAAGCAGAGTGTCATGTTCAAAAAAAAAATATTTTTCTCCATTGTACTAGTATTTTGTAACCGTTCATCCTGTGGACCCATAATGTGCCATACTGTTATTGGCCATCCCACCTTCACCTAAATCTCAGTAGGTAATATGTAACATTTCAACAATTTTAGAGAGCTCCCATATACCAATTGTTCTCAAAGACCTTACAATTATTTTAGCCAATATGTAACATTTTAAAAATTTAAGAAAGGCCTCCCATAATAATTGTTCTCAAAGTTTTGTGATTCCCGACCCACTCAGAGACCTGCTCGGTTTTCTTGACCTTTAGAAATAAATAGGGACGAAAGAAAGAAACGCTTATATTAATTGTAAACATTATTGATTATACACTTTATGAAAAACTTAAAATCAGCTTCTAGCCAGTGCCGAACCTAGGGATTTTGGGGCCCGGGTGGGCTTGGCCTCTTTGGGGGCCCTTGCATTTTGACATTTGACACCATGACATGAGATAATATGCTTAATATTTAATGTAAACATATTTTTGGGGCCCCCTCAAGCTGGAGCCTGAGGGGGACTTTCAAATTTGGACCCCCTCCCCTACCCCAGGTACGCCTCTGCTTCTAGAACACACGTTGCGAACTATTTTCATATACTGTGGGCCAGGCACTTTAAAGTCTGCTAAAGGCCACATAGGCCACAATGTGTTGTCTAGAGGACTGTACATGACATAAATTTGTGTCATTTAATGAAATGTATTGATGAATATACATGCCCGTGTATTGTAATTACTTGAACGGCGTATACTTAGAAACCTATAATGTGATTACAATTTGTTTAGTGGCTAGCCACACACACGCCCTACTTCAACGTAGGAAAAATGTTCATCTTGTCCAAAGCATTGCAACTGTCAGTGAGGAATTTAGTGTTTTGAAATAAAGATAGTTAAACATGATTTGGACAAACTAATTTAAAACTAAACCACAGGCTAAAATACTGAAACGAAAGTTAGGCCAACTTGTGTACCCCTTGTAGTGACGCATGCACCCAGCAGGCCGTCCGTATGGCGTTCGAGCTATAGGCCATTTCTCTTTACACCTTAGCAATTTACAGCTGTGAGTGTTCTAGTATTTTGTTTTGCAGAACTAACACGCCATGTCATCTCTGTTTCATCCTATTTCCTAACTACTAAACTCCATATCAGACAGCTTTATGTTGCTTTAAAAATTCTTACTGTTGAACTAATAATACATGTTAAACATAATGTTTAACTGCACACAGTTTAGGAAAATGATTTTTATTTAAATGTTCCCTAGTCAGAATAGATGGGAGATTATTTATGTCCATGAAAGGATAAGATGTTTAACTCTTAATTCTATACACCACTAGTCGGCCGATTTTTGTAGTACCATTTGTACATCCCCCACCATAGGTGAGTGTCATGGGGGCACCACTGATAGGTGACTGGACACTGTGGGATTTAAACCCTATACTCTGTGGGATTTAAACCCTATGCTAGTATGCTCTGTGGGATTTAAACCCTATACACTGTGGGATTTAAACCCTATGCTCTGTTAGATTTAAACCCTATGCTCTGTGGGATTTAAACCCTATACTCTGTGGGATTTAAACCCTATGCTCTGTGGAATTTAAACCCTATACACTGTGGGATTTAAACCCTATGCTCTGTGGGATTTAAACCCTATACTCTGTGGGATTTAAATCCTATAATATGTGAGATTTAAACCTATAAACTACAGCATGCAGATCAGACTCACTATCATCAAATCTCCACCGATGGATATAGGATATCTTTTGTATAGAACACTAAACAAAAGGGAATGGGGAGGGTGACCCACAAATAATGCCAACTGTCCAATTCAAAATATAGGTAAGCCATTTATATGGACTCCAATACCAGTTAAATGTGCACATATTGTGAACTTGGGGGTGTGACAGATGTTGCTCCTGTATTATTTAATCTCTGTATTTTATACTTTCAACATGTTATCTTTTTAAACATCTCTCCACTACTTATAAAATAAAAAAAAATGGTTTATTTTATACAGATTATGCATAGAGGTTGGCCACACTTGAGGTGGATGAAAGCCGCTTTCCACTCTTTTTGTATAGTATAAAATCTTATAAAGACTCGTGCTATAATCAATTTAAAAAATAATTAGTTATGAAACCATATAATAATAATAATAATAATAACCATGAGATGGAATTACACTAAACAAGAGCAGCATGCAGCCATCAGTGTATTACATATATCCTTAGGTCATGACTACCCAATGTTGGACTTCAACAAAAACATTGCTTGTTAAATGTTGTAAAAACTTTTTTTGCTGTAGCTAGCATTTTACATATAGATTGTTGTTATATAATTGCAGTTCTTTGTGTGGCCTCTAAAAATTAACTCAGGTCTTGTTTTTTATTATTTCATTTCTTCCCAGTCTGGATGGGGACAACATTAGGACGGGCCTGAACAAAAATCTGGGTTTCTCCCAGGAGGACAGGGAGGAAAACATCAGACGTATTGCTGAGGTGGCCAAACTGTTTGCTGATGGTGGCATCGTGTGCATCACCTCATTCATCAGTCCCTTCAGAGCTGTAAGTTGAAATCAACGGCCCATAAAATACAATTAAACATACTCTCAAATTACTGACTTTTTCCCCCCAAAAAAGTGTTGTTTATGCTCTCTGTCATTCCATAAGTGTGGCTATCTCATTTTTTTTTTATGCTTAATGGTTGTTAGCAGTAAAAGTCATATTTCTACCATATTATCTCCCTTTTTATTAAGACTTGGAGAAACTCTGCACATTTTTTTTATTATTATTACATTGTGAAAACCCAATTTACTCTATCTTTCACTTTTACTTTAACTACTCTGATAAGCTTTAAAAAAGCTTAGGAGATGTTTATACAAAAAGTGCTTGATTCCTTATTAGTCCCCTACACCTTCCTAATTAGTTGATAGCTTTCTTGAATCTCTTACTGAAAGAGTTGTATTTACAGAAATTTTTTTTTTCTTTGTTGAGTGCCATTTTATCACTATGTTTCTCTTTCAGCCATAATAAGTGGTTTAATGTCTTCATTCCACATTCTAATAGTTTGTCTTTTAATAGCTTCTCAGTGGTCAGTGTCAATACTCTGTTATACTTTGTAATCATGAGCTTTGTCCCTGATTAGATTCTTAGGTTTGATTCAATCTGTGAAATTTGGTTACTTATATGTCCAATTAATTTTTCATTTTGTGTGACAAGTACTGGTTGTGTTCACTTTTTCCTTTTGCACATTTATGACCCGGGCAGTGTATTTTTTCAAATACAGTAGACTCTCGACATGACCTAAAACAAATTAGACCAAAACAAAAATATAATGCTAAGAGCAAAAACTATTATAGCAGCATACATTTTATCAGATCTTTAAATACTGCATGACTGGATAATCAAGATTCTACTGTGCTTCATTTCATAAATAAAAAGATAAACTGGTTTTTACATTTAGGTTTCAAAATCACTTAATTGATTTTATTTATATAAGTTGTTCAGGTTGATGTTTATCTAAATATTACAGAATACAGCAGTATGATAGATATAAATATATAGATACAGTATTAATGATTTTAATTATAATTGCCTTGGGCAGTGTTCATAAGATTGTAGAAAGTCTCAATAAATTAAATACAAAGATTAGTAGAGAGTGGTAAGGGCTTATAATGTCTTAAAAACATTCATAACAAAATGCATTGAATTCACTACTTTGAGGATTTTCACACATTGCTGGGGGAAGGGTGTGCTCTAGAATGTAACCCCCAGGGATTATGAGTGCACAATTTTAATCAAAACTGCTGAGCCTTTTAACAGAAGTAATTTGTAGTTGCTTCTATCTAAAGGTAAAAGTTATGTTGCCCTAGGGCTATTTCACAACAAAACTGATCATATTTATTGTCATAAGTAATGAATTGCAAACAGTGTTTCTCTCACAAGGATTATGTTGGATACTGATGTAGATTTTTTTATGGTCTGATAGATAAGGCTGTACAGGCCTAAATTTAAAGCTCTATTTAATCATGTTTTAAAACATCTTCAAAGTTTTTGTTATGATTTTATTTGCTTGACATTTTTTTTTTTCCTTTTTCAGGATCGAGACAATGCCAGAGTCCTCCATGAGAAAGCTGGCTTGAAGTTTTTTGAATGCTTTGTGGACACTCCACTTGAAATATGTGAGAAGAGAGACACCAAAGGCCTTTACAAGAAAGCCAGGGCTGGTTTAATCAAAGGTATCATCTCTTTTTTTTTGTCCCAATCAGTTCTTTCCATTTTGTAAACAAATGAGATCAGACTTTGGATATTCGTTATTTGTATGCACACAAAAAATTCCATGTGATTAGTGTTTGTCTTACCTTTTCTAAATTTTTTTTCCATCTGTATTAGGCTTTACTGGTGTGGACCAGGCATATGAAGAGCCAGAGAGACCTGACACTGATCTGAAAGCTGGAGAGCTATCTGTTGATGAGTGTGTGGAGGAAGTTGTGAAGCTGTTAGCCAACCATGTAAGGAAAAAAAAAACAGTTGTATTTCTTGGAGCAGTTAAGCTTGACGATGAAACATGAAAGAAAATTATAGTTAAAATTAAGTTATTCTGAAGTATTTTCATAGTAGCAGAATTAGCAATATAGTAATACAATCTGCACCATGTCTGGGTTTTTTTTATTCTTGCCTTGTATTTTGACCATATTTTAAAAAATTTCTTACAGGATATTGTTCCACGTGGAGCTTTGCAAAGTGTTCGTGAGCTGTTTGTGCCAGAATCTCAGAAAGAGGAGGCTAAAGCTGAAGCAGCCACTCTTCCATCTGTGGAAATAGAAATGGTAATTTTTTTTTATTCTGATAACAGACATTTGTTTGTAATTTTGAAGAGGAAGTGGAGAAATCCTCTTCGTGCCCCGTTTGTTTCATTTGGTTGGCCCAGTGGTAATGATAAATGCAGGGCATCCAAACTGCTGCCTGTTATATACATAAACAATAACTATAGCTGTGGAAAGAGAAAATAGCTTAAATGTATGCATATTATTTATTACAGTAACACAGAAAAAAGTTTAAAAAAAATTTTTTTAAACAAAAAAATGTTTTAAATTTTGGCATTTGCTGCTATTCCCATGTGAGTTCTCAAAGTTATCTTCAAAAACCATGTTAATAATCATATTATAGGCGCTCCATCCATGAAAAACAGCCTCTCATAAATATAGTTTTCTCAAAAAAATCCAGCATGTGGAATATTAAAATGAAGAAATATGCATTCAATTTGAAATTCAGCAAGCCCCCAACATTTTGTTTTCCAATACAGAGGCTAAAAAGTTTGGAGACCCTTGGTTGAATGTGTTTACCATTACTGACTTGTGTTAGTCCAACTTTTTTTTTCAGTGTTTCTGTTTGTTTTTTTTTTCATGGAATTCACTAGAACTAAAAAAACATTCAGCTCATTTGATTATTTACAATTTAACAGACTGGCATTTTCTCTCCCCTTTTCAGGTTTTTTTCTCTCTTTTATTAACTGCTTGCTTCTAATTTTTTTTTAATTCTTAGCTTGATTTACAATGGACCCAAGTTCTAGCTGAAGGTTGGGCCACGCCTATATCAGGATTTATGAGAGAAAAAGAATACCTTCAGTGTCAGCATTTTGGCTGTTTACTGGACAGTAAGAATTTCCATCAAGGAAAATTAATATAAACTTGTTTTTCTAGCTTAATTATACATAAGAGGTATATAACATATACTATCTTTACTTTTGATAAATGAAATCCCTGTTATATAATATTAAGTACATTTATGTCTTAAATTCAGTGTAAAATATTTTCAAAACTTCAAACATTATATTATTGCTAAAAAACAAGCACACATTTTTTTTAAGTCTTCTGTAAGTAAAAACAAAAGAAAAATATTTTTACATTAAACTTGGTAAGTTTGTATTAAAATAAAAAAAATGGCCAACTGTGTTAAAACAGAAGCAATGGAAGGTCTTACAAAAATTGAACACTTAAAATAGGCATACAGTTAACAAACTTTTATTATCAAGTATCAGGCCGTTAAATTTTGTATATTAGCATTCATTTTACTGTCAAATTGTTTTGTTAAAGCAAAATTTACAAAAAATATGATATTTAATTGAAAGTTTCTTTTTATTCTCCAGATGGAGTTATAAACCAGTCGATACCTTTGGTTCTGCCAATTAAGACATCTGATAAGGAGAGATTAGAAAAGTGTGAAGCATTCACTTTGAAGTATGAAGGCAAAAATGTGGCCATTCTCCGTAAGCCAGAATTTTATCCACATAACAAAGAGGAACGCTGTGGACGTCAGTTTGGTACAACTAACCCTGGACACCCTTATGTCAAGGTAACAATTTTTTTTTTTTTTTGGCAACTTCTTTTCAGAGTAAAAATAAAACGGCACCTTCATATTATGTGTGAGATTCCATGAATGAGTATCCTAATGTTAAGATGTGTCAACACCTTTATATTTTCATTACATCAGATGGTAATGGAGAGTGGGGACTGGCTAGTTGGCGGTGACCTTGAAGTACTAGACAGAATCTACTGGAATGATGGCTTAGACCAGTACAGACTGACACCCAAAGAACTAAGACAGAAGTTCAGAGATATCGGGGTGAGAACATTGTTTCTTAGTTTATTTGGTCATGCAAATTCTGCTCTGTCTTGGGAAATGGTATATGCACTTGTCGCAGAATGTCTCCAGAATCGTAGAAATATTACTTGTATATAAATAGCAAAATATCCCTCCAAAAAAAACGTAACATCTGTTACATTTTTTTATTTCCTTTGAAAATAACAGTACAAAAATGTAGCTGTACTCCTTTAACATAATTATTAAAAATATGTCTAGCAACACTTGAATAGCTAATAAATTGATAAGCAAACATCTTCTTATATAATAATCAGCTCTTTTAAGAATAAATAATTAGTTCATTATAATTAATTTTTGTGCCTTAGTGAATAATGTATCAGAATGCATTGGTCAGTGTTAATTCATGTCGTCTCTTGACTGATTTTCTCAGAATCTTAATCTTTTCATGTCACCGTTCCAGGCAGATGCAGTATTTGCGTTCCAACTGAGGAATCCTGTACACAACGGCCATGCCCTCCTCATGACAGATACAAAGAAGAAACTTTTGGCCAGAGGATACAAGAAACCAGTATTGTTGCTTCATCCATTAGGTAGATAAATCTAGATTTATATTACTTGGACATTTTCTTTTTCATTAAAAAATCATTTCAGTTGTTTTTAAAAGCCATTTTTATTTACGTTTCGTTATGAGTTTAGTGGATAATAGCAAATGTCTTAAGTAGGTAAAGATAGAAACAAATACAAGTAAGATGAATTATCTTTTCTTTTATGCTTAGAAGTCTGAAAAATGTTAATCTAATAAGTAAAAACTAATATATTGAATTATTTTGCAAAGTTTAAATAGGAATTATAAAAAAAGTGTTTTTTTTCCCTTGATAATAATTGATTCCTTGTATTCTTTTATTATATAAATGTTTATATTTATTCATGGATTTGATATCCAAATTGCAGTCAAGTCTCACAATACAAAGACTCCTTTACAGTCATAATTTGAAATATATTTGTGTAGACTGCATCTATATACAGATAGTGTATCTATATATTTCAGGTGGTTGGACCAAAGATGATGATGTACCTTTACCTTGGAGAATGAAACAACATCAAGCAATTTTAGAAGAGAAAATTTTAGACCCAGAATCTACAGTTATTGCCATATTTCCCTCACCAATGATGTATGCAGGACCAACAGAGGTAAGTTAGCACGTTCTTTACAAGTCCCTCATAACAATAGCAATATGAAAACCTGTATTCTAGAGTTACTGTTTAAACATGCCCTTTGTTTTACCTGGCAAGATGGAAGAAGGAAGGTTGTTATGATATCAACTTTCTAGTCAATTACCTCTATTTTCAAAGGGATAAATGAGAGGAATGTATCCCAGTTTTTCTCAAACTTTAGTGATTTTCAACCATTAAGAAACTTTTTTTCATTTTTCTAAACCTACCTGTAAAAAAAAAAAAGAAACAATCAAAGAAAGAGAAGCTAAATTTAATTGCATGGTATTCTTGATGAAGTGATTATCAACATTTTTGGAGATCCACTTTGGATCAGCTTGCATCCCTCACTATGGTGAACCACTTTTATACACGTATGCCAATCCTGTATGGCCTCAAAATTCAGTAAATCAACAAAAACTAGATATGTCATAAAGAACTATGTAATTCTGTAATTGTACTTGAGTGGACTTCTGAAATTGAATGTATGAGTTTGTTTGTGAGTGGTTATTTGCCAGTCACCAGCTCAAAATTATAAGGACATGTTTTTAATTAAATTAAGATGTCTTTATTTTTTTTTTTTACCTGAGTGCATATGAGTTTCATAAGACTACACATATTTAAAATTGGTTAAACAAGTTGATAAAAAGTTAAGTGATGACAGTGGGGGGATAAGGCAATGTACCATTTACATGTCAGAACCCTAGTGAAACCAGTCAGTCATGGCCTGTGTCAGACATTACCACACCACCATTGCAGCTTAGGGAATGTGGCACTACTAAAACATTTTGTCTGAATTGTGTTTGAAGGTTCAATAAAGAATCAAGAGACATCCTAGAGAGAAAAAAATAAAAACTGCTGGGAATTGTGCTGTCCAGACATCCCATTATTTGCCACAGTCATTTGAAACAAGAAATTAGGTCAGAAAAGATCATTCAATGTGTAGATAACTATAGTAAAGTTTTACTATTTTGGTTTTTAGGTACAGTGGCATGCAAAAGCAAGAATGTCCACAGGAGCAAATTTCTATATTGTGGGTAGAGACCCAGCAGGTATGCCACATCCAGATGGAGGAAGAGATCTCTATGACCCAACACATGGTGCCAAGGTTAGGTTTTGAAACAATTTATTTTTGTTGTTGTACTTAAGCTGACTATACATATGTTTATTTTATTTTTTTAATTAGGTGTCATCAGAATTATTTATTTTTTTTTACACTTAAGTAATTTACCTAACCCTGCAATATTTTTAGTTGTACAAAAAAATTTTGATTTCTAAATTACATACCGTAAAACAATAGCAACTTCTTATGATGGTAGGTATTTGACTAGGTAGAACTTTGTTTTGCTCAATCTGCATGCTACAGTTCTATCTGCATACTGTAGTTAACTGGCTCAAACTATGTCTTCCGTGACGCCTTCATTGCCATTGCACCCTTAGCTATGGTTGGGATATATTAAGGGCACTACAAAAACCACCCCCATTGGCAGTTTATTAGTAGAGACTATTTGCTTATCATTACAGGGACTTTAATAATTATCAAATACCGTCACTGTATTTTTGTTTTATTATGAAAAATATACTGTTCATTGGTCTATCTTGTTCAGGTTTTAACAATGGCGCCAGGTCTTACACTCCTGGAGATTGTTCCTTTTAGAGTGGCAGCATATAACAATCGCAAACGTGCCATGGATTTCTTTGACCCAGAACACAAGGAGGACTTTGAGTTCATCTCCGGCACACGCATGAGGAAGATGGCCCGTGAGAACATTGACCCCCCAGATGGATTCATGTCTCAGAAAGCCTGGAGTGTCATGGTTGAATATTATCAGTCTCTAGGAAAGCAGTAGTAACACTGTTAAAAGTTGTGTCATGCCTTACAGCACTGCTCACCTCTTGATTTCTGACCCCTTTCTTTTTTATTTTGTTGAACTTCTTTATAAGATTAAAAAAAAAATATTATGAACAAAGACATTTTGTGGATGCTGTCTTTTGTTAAGATAATTGGACATTTACGCTCTGTGAAACAAATGTTATTTATCCTGTTACCATTGTTGGCGTATTGCATAAACTTTATCACAGGCTGTTAAACAATTATTTCACCAGATATTTTATTATTGATATTAAACTGGCATTATATTGTCTTCTGCAAATCAAAGCTGTTGAAAAACTTGCAATCAGTGTGTATAAATAAATTTAAAAGCCTTTTTGTTTTATATAGTATAGAAAAAAATTATTGCACTTTTTTTTTTCAAGTAAAATTGTATTTTTTTTTTTTTGCTTTAGTATCGATATTTAATACTATAAAAAGTTTCTTTTCTGCTAATAAGAAATTCATGTTATGCTGCACAAAGAAATTATTTCTGTTTAACTTTGTATTTATTTTTTTTAGGACTTTTTAAGGGACCATGATTCTTTTTATAGTTATTTTTTTCTTCAATGAATTTAAATGAATTGTATTGTTTATATTTTATGATAACTGAACAGAGTGTTAAGTCTTTTAATTCATCTTTCATTGAAAGCATTATTTACAGAATAAAAAATATTTTTTTATAGATTTTCATATTTGACATAAACTGTTTTAATTATTTTTATTTTATTTATACAAAATAGTCTTCATAAATTTTAAATATTTCTGTGATAAGACAAGACAAGCTTAATCTATAGGGCTCATAAATTGATGTTTTTATTTAGGACATTTGACAATAAAAAAATTTATATGTATCATCTATCTGTTTTTAAAAATCGCTAATTATGCAGAATTTTTCTTTTCTGTTTATCAGAATGTCTTTACTTTAATTAATTTGCTTCAATACATTTTATTTTGATATTTATCTGATTTTTACTTACTCAGTTATCAGTGTATTAAGATACACACATTTAGAAGTCTGACCACTTATTAGTTTTGAGCATATTTAAATCATCGCCCTTTTAAAAAATGTCAATAATTAATGAATTTTTTTTTTCATACAGCTGACCAAGTATTAGAAATATCTTCGGTTTTATATTTTAAAACATGTCCATTAAATTTTTTACAATGGACAGTCCGGTTTGATCATATGACCTTTAATATACAATTAACTAGAATGACCTCAATAGATATAATGTTTTTTGTTGATATATAACTGTTGGAAGAAGCACAAAAAAAGGTAAATTTAAAAAAAAACTGTGTTTCTGTCTTTTTGTTTCTGTACAAGTGATACAACTCGGTGAGCTGCAAGGCTGGCATTGACCTCATCATGTTCCTTAGTTCTTCATATTTATTGGACTGCCCTAGAACTAGGATGAAACTTATGACAATTTTTACTCATCTCTTAAAGTGGGATCAGATTTTTATTAATTCAATAATGTTTATTTATTAAATGAGATAATTTTTTTTTTCTCTTTACATTGATCTTATAACATTTCACACATATATGAGGGAATTGAAATTTAAAAAAAAAAAATTCTTTGCAACTGTCTCTATGAGTTTGTGTTTTATTTTTGTGTTTTTTTTTAGTTTTCTAAAAACAATAGTCACTCTGTCAGGTAGCCCTTGTAAAAGCCACCTTCCACTATAAGACATCAGTGGTCTCACCAATCAAATGCATGGAAATATATTGTGCACTGTTAGGTCACGGTGTACTAATTCTGGGTCATTGGATTGAAAAACTTAAAAGTATGACAGTGAATCTTATTACAGGGCAGTAAAGAGTAATACATATTATAAGTTGTTGTCATTTCCCTTTTAATGGAAAATACATATTCTCAATTAAAATTTGCTGAGATTCATAGCATGTTAATTATAATGACATAAATGTGAACACCATGATGGACAAAGTGTATCATCTAAATAAACGTAGAAAAAGCCATTTCTAAAAATGTTTTTCAATGCTATTAAGGCAAACAATTGACGTCTGCTGCTTGCAATGGCTCGGTCAATATTTCTTAAAACAATCTTTGACACTAGTGGCCCTTTCCCCCATGTTGTCATTTTAGCCTGGGGACAGTGACTGGTCATGAGGGTGCCCAATGTGCATCCTCATGACAGATAGCAATGTAGGTCTGTCGGAATGTGAAACTTACATTTTGAGTAGCTAGACGGTTCCAGAAATGTGTATTTTTAATAGTAAGTGTTCAATTTAATTTTTTTTTATTTGGAATACAGCAAAAAAAGTCTCGATATGGGTGATATTGGTCTCACCCCGCCTACAAGCTGTAGGAGCCTAAGGAAGCAGAGCCGTTCTGGCATTTTTTTGGGTCTTAAGCAAATGTATATTTGGGGCAATAAGTAGATTTAGTTTGTGGGGCTCTAGGAATAATGCTGTTAGAAACACCTATTGCAAATCTTGAACCCAAACTTTTCAGCCATTCTTGTTCAGGGTCCCTGACAATTTACCTTTCCTTTTGCGGCGGGCCTGCTAGCAATGTGTACCTGGCATAATTTCTTGTAGAAATAATTAACACATCTCTAGTAATTAGATGGTTAAGAAAGTTAAAATTTTTAATAATCATAGTTTAAACTATATTTTTGCTGCATTACGGAGAGATAAAAGTCTCAACACGGGAAGCCGCCATGTTCGCCTATCCATAAGAACGGCTTTGTGATGAGGGCCGATGACGGCACGAACCCTAGTTTCCTACTGGTCTCAAACTACATCCATTTTGGTTAACGGGAGTGACTTGCTGGTGGTGCTGAGAGCCAGTGGTGCAACCAGCAAAAAATGCTGGGGGGAGAGGGGCGGGGGGGCTCACATTTTGAAAAAAGACGGTTTGACAGTCTTTTTTTACATTAATTATGTATTGATGATTTGGCCGCTGCTGAGAGCCCAGTGGGACCACCATTAGTGATTACCGATAGTTTACTAAATTAAGAGACTTCTCATCTTCAACATGGACTTAAGATAATTCATAATGCCATCACGGCAATTGGTGGACAACTATAATAGAAGACTTTAGAAGAGGTAGCGGATAACCAAATTATAAAACGTCATCTCAAAGAATCATTACACTAAATTTATATATGTATATATATATATATATATATATATATATATATATATATATATATAGGCCTATATATAAATCTATTCTTTAAAAAAAAATATGTTCAAGTTTGTGATATTGAGTGTTTATTTCTTTGGATGTTTCTCTTATAATTAAAAAAAAAATTCGTTTTAAAACACAAGTCACGGTAGTTAGCATTTGAAGCATACCTTTAAAAATATGTTTATTTTTTTACTGTACGAGATAAACAAAAAAAAGAAAAGATAAAGGATTATTTAAATACGCATTTCAAATGTGATGCCAATTTAGACAACTAACAGTGATTTTTTTTTAAATAATGATCATAGTGAATGGTGACAATTTATTTACTCTATTATCGTTTTGCTGGGTACAAATATATTTAATATATACATACACACAATATTTATAATGAAGCTGTCATGTAGGCTTAAAATTGCAAACAAATTACTTCAACAAAATATAAGAGATCGGGGTACATGGTACTTGTTTTTTCGAGTGCAAGTACTTGTACACCTGCATGCACTTTGGGTATTTTGCATTCATAGTCCTACTTGCAATATATAAAACTGTGTACTTGTACTCGTACTAACACCTTGGGTAATTGTACTTGTATGTGCATTAGGGACGTGCTGACATAGAAGGGCGCAACATAAGTTCGTCATAATTCATTTGGGTTGGAAAATAGGAACGTCTCTGAAAATGCATCATTAAATATTGAATGTCTCATGGTCTGAGATAGGCCTGCCAGGTTTTGTGTGCATGCCACACCAGGCTAGTTAGTGACACATTATTGTGTGTCTGCATTGACTACTGCGGAGTGAATGCTCCCGCTACTTTCCCATTCTAACAAGACCAGCAGGGTGTGGGTACTGCTGATCGGTTAGAACGGTAAGGCAAAGGTTTTTTTTTCCTGCCATAGCTGACAGAGAGGCAGGATGTAGTGTGCCTGCCCATCTGCAATAAACAGCAGGGCAACGACGAGTGTGCTATTGCTGACTGACAGAGTGGGACTGTCACTGCACAAAAAGGCTTTATTTTAGCCTTGCCATGAGACCCCAATGCTCTTCCCCCAAATATATCGTAGTATATATCGCCCGGGACATGTAAAGAACATAATATAATTTCGAAATGCATTTTTCGTCTAATTTTAGTTACTAGCCGCCTCTGGGAGGGGATAATTAAAACGGTTGACGATCACGCCGGGTACCAAATATTCAAATATGGGAATAGTGCATACTGGAGTGTCGGCAATTTATTTTTATCATTCTCTTAATTCTTTAGACACAGTTTTTTTTTTCATTGCTTAAAAAAATATTTTGTGTGAAAAAATATTTTGTCACAGTTGGCACTCTTCTGACCGAATGGATTTTCTGATGTGTCCTGAAAAACACCGAGAGTTATCTTTATTGTTTCTGTCCATAACACACACCACCAGTGTTGCCACTCCTTGGGTTTTTTCACAAGATCTTGGGTTTTCGGACAAAACTTGGGAAATGGGGTTTTCGGCTGTAAATCTTGGGTTTTTTTTTGTTTTGTTTTTTTCTCTATTGTACAAGTGTCCCCCCCCCCCTTATCTTGGTCATTTTTGGTGGGAAAAGGGGGAAGAACTGAACGTAGGGCCTAGAAACATCCCGACAGGTAAATTGACACCAATAGGTGTGATGCGACAGGGAGGGTAGAGAGAAAGTGTTGCGGAATGTTCTTGGGGGACTCACAGGGTTTTAGTTTTCCCGAAAGTATCGCATGTCCTGTGTTTAGTCTCCAAAAGTGTCACATAAAGCTGTCCCAGACCGGGTTGCACCGGCGGCGGAACGAAATATTTTAAGGGGGTGGGGGGGTGGCAAGTCAAAATTCAAGGGGGGCGCCGCCCCCCCTTGAAAATTTAAGGAGGGGCAAGACAAAATATGACCGAAAGACAAATTTTACCCCCTTAATTCTATAATAGAATATAGTAATGCTGTAGCAAGTATTTAATCGATATTATTAAAAAATAATATATTAAAAAAAATAAAAATGAATATTGAGCACTTCTGTCGTCAACTGATTCGTAATGTCAGTTTGTTTACAAATTTAATAGTGAAATTAGATCAGAAAATTACTGACAATTATCATGAATGATGATGAACATGAAACTGAAACCGGAAACGGGAAACTCAATAAACAAAAAGTAATTTATGAAAAGATAATAAATAATTGTATTTTCTTTAAAAATTACATTTGCCGTCATTCGGTAGATGACAATACTTCTTTATACTTATAAGACTCATTTGCTGTCTGTCTGTCTGTTCCCTTAAAACTCAAGATCCAGACAACCAAATAACGTGAAATTTGGTACACATACACCAAATTACATGGGGAATGTTCTTTAACAGGTTTCGTTCCATCTCAATGGGTACTTTAATTGTAATTAATTATTTTGGATATCAAAGACATGAAAATTGGCAAACTTTTACCCCGATTTCAAGTTTTACGAGCTTCTCTCACACATAGCTAACTTACTATAAATATGATCGGTACGGGGAACCAAATATCACATTACTTACTATATTATTACATTCCATTTCTTCATCCATAGGAATTGTCATCTTTTGCTACAGTCATGCCTAAGAGAGAGAGAGAGAGAGAGAGAGAGAGAGAGAAAGGGAGGGAGGGAGAGAGAGGGGGGAGGGAGGGAGGGGTGGAGGGAGAGAAGGGGAGAGGGAGAGAGAGGGGAGAGAGGGAAAGAGGAAGGGAGGGAGAGAGAGGGGGAGGGGAGAGAGAGGGAGGGAAAGAGAGAGGGAGGGGGAAAGAGAGAGAGGGGGGAGAGAGAGAGGAACTGCTAAAAATGTAGTGTATCACATTGCTTTAAGATAAATGTACCCTTTTATTGCATGCAAATCAACCCTTTTTTACGCGTCTTATTTTAAATCTTAATTGAACGTCAAATTACGCTTCTTAAATAAACAGAAAACCTTATTTTAAACCCGGGAAAAGCCGGGTACTTGCAACTAGTTTTAAAATATACCACAACAACTCTCAATAATGTGATATTAAATTTAAGAAATAAATCAAATGAATTATGAAAATGAAAATGATACATATAAACTAAAATGAATTACAAAGTTAAAAAAGTTAAACAAAGTTGAAATTTTAGGGGGGGGCAGACTAGAAATTCAAGGGGGCCGCTGCCCCCCCCCCTGCTCCGCCGCCAGTGCCGGGTTGGAGGATAGTTGGGCTTGTTGTAATTATCTTTTACAAATCACTCATGTCCAGACAAGGGTTAAACAGTTTTTATATCAGCTGTACGATTTTTTTGAGTTGAGAAATCTTGGACTTTAGCTGTAGAAAGTTGAGCCATAATATACAAACACATTAAATTCAAAAAAAAAAATTTTTAGAATTCCCAATATTTTTTTTAATTAGTTTCAAAAACCAAAAAAAAAGTAAATAAATATTTTTCGGATAAAAAACATCAACACGCGATTCAATTACATTAATTATATACTACTGCTTTATGTTACTTTTTTTTTTTATTAACTACAATGGGGGGGGGGAATGACCTTGGGTTTTCTTGGGTTTTTTAAGGGTCCCAACTTGGGTTTTTCATTTTTCTAGAGTGGCAACACTGCACACCACATGAATTAGCCTTGTTAGAAAAACAAAAGAGTGGTAAGACAAATTGTACAGCATGTGTTTTTGCGCATAAACATTTATATTTTCCTATATTGCATTATCAGCTAAAGTGGTGCATTAACTGTCACATTTTAAAAAATATTTAGAAATTTTGATTAGACGATTCAAAGTACAGCATGTCTATAGACAAAAAATATAGTCTATACTTAGTTAAACACTGTCATTATTGATGCACTGTCTTTTAAATAGCATTGTTATTCATTTAAAAAAAAATATTTTGAACAGTTTTAGACTCTGCCCACAACACGGCCTTCTGTACAGCATGTCATCCAAAATATCTGCTGCTATCACAATTCACATCCAGTCCCAGACCTTTGTTGCCTTTGATTTGAAAAATCAAATGATGCACATTCTTAATTATAAATTTTATAAATATGAGAAAAATTAGCTTATCCACTCCTGATCTAGTGGCTTAGGATTATAAACTTAATCATTTAAATAATTAAATTCATTAATTGTTTTTTTTTCTTTTAGAGCAGGTAAAATATTAAGAAGCTAACAATATTACAATGTCTCAAGATAACACAGATTACAACACATACAGAACTCCACTTGCATCCCGTTATGCAAGTGCTGAGATGAAACAGAATTTTGGTGATCAGAAAAAGTTTTCCACATGGAGAAAGTTATGGCTTTATTTAGCAGAGGCAGAGCAGGTAACTGAAATTATCCTTATTTTAAATGGCCTATGTATTTTTTTTTTTAGATGAAAAATATTGTAAACATATTTTATATACAATTTTAAAGTTTATTGACATGCAAAAAATTGTCTTTGATCTGTAAGCAACTTGGTTTGGACATTACTGATGAACAGCTGGGTGAAATGCGTAAAAACCTAGACAATATTGATTTCAAACTGGCAGCAAAAGAAGAAAAAAAAGTTAGGCATGATGTTATGGCCCATGTTCACACATTTGGTGCTGTCTGCCCTAAAGCGGCACCGATTATTCATCTTGGGGCTACTTCCTGTTATGTTGGTGATAACACGGTAAGTAAGTAATATTTAAATCTAGTAAGCCCTAAATCTAGGTCTACTAGTTTACCATTAACTAAGAAACAGTATGTCTGTGAAGCTTCTTTAAGTTATTTAATTAGCAGCTGAAGCTGAAATTTTTGAATAATATGAATAACTGATACCTGATACACAGTCTGAGCTTGTGTAATCTCATAGCAAATAATATTTATTGCAGGATTTAATTGTCTTAAGAGATGGATTTGAGATACTGAAGCCAAAGGTAAGTGGTTGTGGTTGTATCATATTTCTTTGTTTAAAAATTTTGAGAGGAAAAAGCTTTGCTGTAGATATGCAAGTTTTTAAAAACCAACTAATTTAAAAAAAAGTTTTTCATATAATTAATTAATCAGTAACTTAAATACATATAACTGTTTTTTCAATTTTTAGCTTGCCTCTTGTATTGATCTGTTGAGGATATTTGCTCTGGAGAAAAAAGATCTTCCATGTCTTTCATATACTCATTTGCAGTAAGCAGGCTTGTATTTTTGTTTGATACTTTTATAATACTTATAGGTAGGGCATGGATTTCCGTTGCTCTTAAAAAGGAAGAAATATGCATGCATTTATGCTCTAAAAAAGGCCTAACTATGCCCTAAAAATTACACAAAATGCAGTAAACTATCACTTAAAATGAACTCAACATGAAATATTTCTTGACATATTCACAATATATACTTTATGTGGTACTGAAGAGATTTTTTTAGAATAATCTTATTGAATTTGTACAGCGTTGTAATAGTCTTTATAGAATTGTATTAACTTCCTCCAATGGTTTTTATAGACTTAATGTTAGGAATATATTGGAGATCTAAGCAAAAATACCATTTGCAGCCCAAATAACATCAGATGTGATAATAATTTTTACTGAATATATTAACCAGCTTGTCCTGTTCAAAGTTGCTATCAACAGAATGACCACTTACTTACCTGGTCAAATGTACAAGAAACCTCAATCATCGAAGAGCCTCATGCGGTTTTAAGAGCCACATTTGGATACCATTTCAATCAACAGAAAACCCATTCATTTCTACCAACAGTCTATAATTTTTAAAAGAAACAATACTCGTGTAGCTCCTGAGATTGATTTGATGAAATACATTCTAACACAAAAACAAAGTCACAGTATGCATATATATTATTATTAAAAACTGTGTACTACATTCAGCTTAAGTACCCTACAAAATGATCTAAATTAAAGTATAGCAAATAAAAAATCATGAAAACTTATGCTCTACTAATGAATACACTTGGTAAAATCTAGATAACTTTGTTTAAACAGTGAATATATGTATGTCAAAATGTAGCTCTTACAGCTGCATATGGCTTTTCTGTGAGCTTTCAGCTGCTACAAAAGAGCTTTTTTTTTTTTTTAAATTATTTTATTACTTTATTCGCTATGTTTTGATACTATGTTTTAAAGTATTTTTACTAAATAAAGACCCGGAGTGTGGCTCTAATCAATATCATGCGTGGCCATCCCTGCGCTATACTCTCTCTCTCACACAGTTGCTCAAGAATGAAATATACAAGCCCTACTAATAGGTATTGTTTAATTAAAGTAAAATTTAAAAATGTTATTATTTTTTAATGTCTATAGGGCAGCTCAGGTATCTACTGTGGGGAAACGGGCTTGTATTTGGGCTCAGGAACTTCTAATGGATTTGAAGAATATGGAAAGAGTCAGTAGTGAACTTCGTTTCCGAGGAGTAAAAGGAACAACTGGCACACAGGCTAGTTTCCTGACTTTGTTTGATGGAGACGCAAGTAAAGTTGAGGAGCTGGATAGGAAGGTTACTGAACTGGCTGGTTTTAAAAGGTGAAATATGTTACAGAATTACCAAATCAGTATTTGAATAAGAAAAAAAAATAACACAGGACTTCTTTACAATATTTTATTTGTCATGGCCAAATATTATCTTTCAGTCATTTTATCATCTGCGGTCAGACATACCCAAGAAAAGTTGATGTGGAAGTTTTGTCTGTTATTGCTAGTTTTGGTGCCACTGTTCATAAGGTAAAATAACATATTAATCAACATTGCATAAAAAAATTAGTTTTGGATTTTTATTTTTGAGATAAATTTTGTTAAAAAATGTGCCCTGAAAATAAATTGTGTATGTTACAAGAAAAATCACTTTTTATTTTATTAAACATATGATTTTTACATCCCTGATTGAATTTGTATTTGTTTTAGATTTGCACTGACATCAGATTGTTAGCCAGTTTTAAAGAACTTGAAGAACCTTTTGAAGAAGACCAAATAGGTACTAACTGTTTTTCATCCTTTTTTTTTTAAATTTATTTATGTTAATGTAATTATGTACCTTTATTAGTAAAATTTTAAATTCAAGTATTCAATTTCAAAACGATTTCTGCTTTCTTGTATCTGTATTGCACCATAGGCTCCAGTGCTATGCCTTACAAAAGAAACCCCATGAGGTGTGAAAGATGCTGTTCACTAGCCAGATTGCTGATTAGTTTAGTCCAAAACCCTCTACAAACAGCGTCAGTTCAGTGGATGGAAAGAACACTTGATGACAGTGCCAATCGCCGTGTTGTAATTCCAGAGGCTTTCCTTGCTGCTGATGCCATTTTAATTACACTGCAAAACATCTTTGAAGGCATTGTTGTTTACCCCAAAGTAAGTTGTTGTGCGTAGTTTGTGTAACTTTAGCACTAAAAATTTAATTATTAGCTAAAGCAGTTAAATGCTGGTACTTTCATTTGGAAAGCTTTGTGCTCCACTTTTTTTTTGTCAACCTAAAAATTGTATTCTTTTTTTTTTATATGGTCGTCTGCACCTAGTAAGTTTTTTTTTTTTGTTGTTTTGCCTATTCTTTACCATTAATTTCCAACATTACTATGATCACTGCTTTCCACAAGTTATCACTAGAATTTAGTTAGTGTTGAGTTGTTCTATCACGTGGTTTGATTCCACCAATAATAATGTTTGTGTCTATAGACAATACTAAGTTATCTTTGAACGATCACAATAGGTTTGTTATCTTTATTCTTTGTCAGTATTTCCAAGGCTGGTGTTTTTTATTTTCCAGGTGATAGCAAGGCGACTGGACGATGAACTTCCTTTTATGGCAAGTGAAAACATTATTATGGCTATGGTTAAAGAAGGAGGCAACAGACAGGTACAGAGATTAATTAATTTAATAATTCTGTCATAATGTTTGTTAAACATTTGTCATGAGCTTTTTTTAGAAGATATTGCATACAAGATTATTTGTAATCAGTACATTACTGCTTTCTGATTATAATATATTCGACCGGAGAATTGTGGAATAATGCAGTAAATTTCATCTGTGGTATTTTAATGCTTTTTTTTTTAATAGGAATGCCATGAAAAAATTCGAAGCTTAGCAATTCAAAGTGCATGTGTAATGAAACAGGAAGGATTACCCTGTGACCTTTTGAACAGAATCAAAACTGACAGCTATTTTGAACCAATTTTAGATAAACTGGACAGCTGTGTGGATCCTAAATCATTTATAGGACTGTCTGCACATCAGGTAATACATGGACGTATTTTGATTAAAGCTTCGTCAGTACCACTCAAATGATTCAGAAACTTTCATATGGATTACAGTCCTTGTTTAGTTTGCCAAAGTATTTAAGTTCATTGATTGTAAAAATTTAAGTTTAATAAGATTGGAATAGATTAAGATTTCAAAAAAAAAATTGTTTTCTATTTTATTTTTAGGTTGAAAAGTTTATCACAGAAGAGGTACAGCCAGTTTTAGAAAAATATAAGGGCAACATGGCCAAATCTGTCAGTCTTGATATATAATCATTTGGCAACATAAGTGAAGATATACCTGATTGGAATGCATTCAAAATAAACAGATGAAAGGGGTTATATATATATAATATACATGTATATTTTCATTTGTTGTATATGTTGTGCTGATATTTCATATCTTTATGAGCTTGCTATTTTTCATTTATGTTATTACAATGTCTAATATTTCTTTTGATTCAGTATGTCATTTATTTTACATAGTGATATCAAACTGGAATTCTAAAATGTCAATGGTATTGTCAGAAATTACCTAAACTTTCTTTCCATTAAACTTTGTTATTGTGCTCAAACACTAAGATTTTTCAGATGTTTTTTTTTTTTTTTTACAATAAATGTAAATCTTTTATAATTAACTTAATGGAAATAATTTTTCTCTCTCTCTAATCAAATTCATTGCTGAACGTTATGTGACTTATGTTCCAGAATAAAATATATAATGAAAATCTTGGTTGCATATTTTTGTAAGCGAAAATTTTATGTGTGAATAGGTATGAGACGTTAAAAAACAACAGGTTTTTTTAAAACATTTTTTTAATACAAGTTTCATGTTCTGTCTGCATAAATTAAAGAAAATCACATTTTAATCAAGTTTCGTGTATGCAGATAAAAAATAATTCTTTGAAGGACAGCATTATGAAAAAAGTCAATTGTATTTTATATAGAAAATTTTCCATCATAAAAAAAAAATTAATCAATGAACGAAATAAAATATTACAAACATTCAAGGACATTGAGAAATATGTATTTTTCTAGATAAGTTTAACTCGAGGACATTGTCCCTCCTGCAGTCCAATGGGCATTTCAGGGATAAGACATTAGTTTTCAACTATTACGCTCAGATTTTACTTTTAAATTAATGAAGAGTAGAATAATCTAATTAACTGTTTAATGAAGATAAAAAAATCCTATTAATTCTTCAATCTGATATCACGCTGCAACAAAGAACAAAATATCAGCAGCTTAGTCTTATATACAAGAAATATTTCTTAGCTTGAGGCACAATATATACATTTATTTACAGGTTTTCAGCCAAACAAACTTTCCCAATGTATAAGATGGATATATATATATAAAAGACACACCTTGATTTTTGGGATCTAACACGTACAAGGGAAAAAAAAAAAAAATTTTCTATGCTTGATGTACCCATTTTTCAAGCCATACATTTTTAAGAAAAGTATGTCTTATACATAGGGAAACACTTAATTTCTTTTTAATAACTAGGTTTATTATTAAAAAAATGTAAGGCCTCTTAATGAGAAAAGTATGAAACACCTATACTGGTACAATAAAAAATTGAACCATTTAGATAGTAATATGCTTCATGATTATCTCAAAATTTAAGATTTATTCATGTTACGAAAAAAAACCTGTTAACTTCACAATTTTTTTTAAAACATTTAAAAGCTAAGTTGAAGGTGTACCCATAGTTTTATAAACATGATAAAGTATCATAGCTCTTCAGGTTAGAAGACCACAGCACCTGAAAAAAAAGTCACTTCTGGAGATTCAAGCCATGTTTTTTGGGGTTGTAAGCTACTGTGCATTTATTTAAACATTCAGTTTAAAGAACAAATGATAAATTCAAAGAGTATAATACAAATTAAATACATGTACACTGATACACTTTAAGTTACTCAAGCTAATTTCTTCTGAATTGTTATGATACACAATAACGTGTGATTATAATCTAAGTGATGGTTGGTTAAGATTCTGTATAACATGCCAGCACTCTACTCCATCCTAGCTTCAAAACATGTTTTGAGAAATATATGTTGATGATAGCTGTGGAAAAAAAAAAGATTTTTAAGATTAATAAAAGTGAAATGATTTTTTCAGGATAAATAAAAATGGGCTAACTTCTAATTGTTGAAACCTAAGTAAGAAACTTGTGAATTATATATAATAATTGTCGTTTTTCAAAGTAAATTCTAATGGTACTTTTTTTTTTAAATTCTCAACCGTTGTGGTTTGGGGGAATGAATATACCACATCCACAACAGATGTACTTTAGAACGTTCTTTCTATGGGCTTATAGGCTTGGTGGCGCCCATCTCCTCTCCAAGTCAGCAGGGAATATTTTTGGCTTTACCAGGGTTTGAAACCTGTACCCTTTACATGTGAGTCAAATTCACTTTTGACTTTGCTATCCAACCGCCAATGGTATTTCACTAGCATCCATTGTGGCACGTCAAATTGGAAAAAAAATTAACTACATTATAAATCTATTAGATGTATCTTGCAAAAAAAATTACAAAAGGGATAAAAGGTACCAATTTTCTTTTTTTCCAAATTAAGCATTTTAACTACCATTATACTATACTTGTAGATTCTTTCAGAAATGACTTACTGTTTTTTTTTGGGGGGAAGAAAACTTTAAGGGAGTGTTGTTGACAAATATTTAAACATCAAACACTTCTCTATGCTAGGTCTCATCACTGGATTAGGATTCAAAGCTGCTTTGAGAAATATATATAAACTGGGGTCCTGGAATAAAAGCAAACAAGACATAGTTAAAATAAAATTACAGCTACATGTAATTACTGCACATTAAGAAGGTTTCAACAATTTTTTTAAATGTTTTACAGTTTTACTAAAGCTAGTAAAGTATGTGTTGAGATGAAAGTATGTTTATTTCATTTCAAAACTAGCTTTAATATTTTAGAAATATATATAGTTCAATTTCAGTGTTGATATCTTTAAAAAAGGAAGAAACTATAAAATATGGTCTACTCAATATAAGAATAATATTTTAAATATAAATTACCACTGATAATAAAGTAATATTTATTGCTCCGCTGTCATTGAAAAATTGAGCATTTGGATGATTCAACTGAAAAAAAAAACATAGAATATTCCTAATTTGAAACATTTCAAATTTATATGAATTTTTTAAATTAATTTATAACTGATATTAAATTAGATCTGAACATACCCACAGTGCAATTAGTCCAAGACAATAAATATCCACCGCATGAAATGAACCCTTGATTTTATTTTGCTTCATCTCTGGAGGAATTATTTCAAGTCCACTTTTTGTGACATACTTATTTTTGCATCGGTCAGTCTGAATATTGAAAAAGATTATTGATAACAGTTGACTTATTTTTTCAATCAAATGACACATCATTAATGGAAATATTTTTTATTTAAAATATTGCATATATGTACCATTCATTATGTAGACTACTTTAAAACCCATTAGAGCGTTAGTCAAATATGCATACATGTAGCAAAAATAGAAACAGACATTGTTGCAAGTTTAGTACATCTGTGTCTCAAATTTTTTTTTTTAACTTGTTTGGAATGATACAAATCAATCGATTAGCTTATTGATTTATATTCTACCACTTTAAAATTTAAAACAATGTGATTGCCAAAGTAAACATATAGGAAAAATATAACGCACTGCCTTCTCAAATTTTCACATCTATTGAAAAAAATAGACTATGATTCTAAAAAAGTAATGTCGGCACACTATTCAATTAACTAAAACCATTACTTGAGTTTGAGAAAAAAGAGAATGAACTAATAAGTTTAAATAAATAGTTTAGATTATTTAACATACATTTGTAATATGTCAAGAAAAAATATTAGCACTCAGTTTTATTTGAGCAAAATTTTAAAGTGCATGTGAATATGGAACATTATATTATACCTGCGTGTTGTGTTGCAGACCTATGCTATTTCCTTCATTTAAAAACAAATTTGCAATATGGATTTTAGGTAATAAATGTTGAAAATATATTGTACTTGTGAACTATATAAATTATACACCTATGAATATTTTATTTGACTTTTTATAAGATGTTTCATTGTAAAAAAAAAATTTCATGGAGTAAAAATAAGAGAATGCCTTGAGATGCCAATGTTAATACATGTAATATCATTTCTTGTGATACCACTGGTTTAATCCAACACCCTTCATGATATGCCTCGGGTTTAACCAAAGAATGTCATATAAGACACAGCCCACATAAATGAGTCATTTAAACTTATAAGTTAACAATAATCTTAGCTTAAAACATTATTCTTTGTCAGCATATATTTTTTCATATAAATGCATGAGATAATTTGCCAGCCAAAAAAAAAAATAATTACATGTTAATGATATAAAAAGATTTTTTTTTTAAATTATGCCATGTTGAAAAGATATATTTTAAAAAATTTAAATATCCAATTAAAATGGCATAAAGGGAAATTTTTGTAAATGGAAAAAAACAAAACTAAAATTGTGTTTAATTGAGTAATTATGTTCTCCAAATTTATTTTTTAGTAGCGGCTCACTTTGCTATTAACTTCAGTCACTTACAAGAGACATAGAGAAATCAGGAGGCATAACTGTTACCCTGCCCTCTTCATCAAGTATTATAAAATCAGGATGGAGTTGTCCATGTGTCAGGTTGGACTGGTGTAAATCCTGAAGTGCTAAAGCTAAACTTTTCACCACAGACTGACACAGCTGAAAGAGAAACAGAACAATTATTTTAGTTTCAATCATTCCTCAATAAATGTCTCAGGTGAAAAGACAAAAAAAAAAGATGAACTGATGTTGATTTAAGTTTTATTAGACTAAATGTAATAATAGATGGAGACAGCCCTTTTGAGAGCTAGGGTCAACTGGGAGACAGGGATTGTGGGGTAGCCATTATAGCTAACCATCCTTTTCAGAGGGGATCACCTCTCTATGTGTAAATAAATGTGTATGTTGTTTTCATTATGTTTTGTTCTACAATTTACTAGTAGAAATATAAATATGCAAGTGTTCAATCACCATATCTCTTTAGACAACAGCCATCAATAGAGCTAAAAAAAATTCTTGACATTGGTTTTAGTTTAAGTAGAAAAATCCATTTGCATTAAGTGATTAAACAAGTAATAATCAAGTTGACAGCTATTTTAATTTCAACGTCCCATTAAGTAAACTTAAAGAATCGTTATATGTAGTAGCACACACCTGTTTAGATAAAGAGTCGATGTTTGTCTTGTCAGATAACAACATTCCATGTTTCTCAATTCTCATATAAGCATGACGATATTCCTAGTTTCATAATAAATAAAATAAAAACTTGTCACATAAAACAGATTTTAAGTTATACAACAGAATATAAAACCAAAATAATAAAACTAAGATCAAACCTTGTCAAAAAATATTGCTTGAATGGGTTCAATAAGGAGCGAAGAAACTTTTGAAAACATTCCCAGCTGAGATAGAAATTCAGCTTTACTAAGCTTATTTGCACTCCCAAGAAAATATTCCTTTAAAATAAAATGTCAACAGAATATGAGAACACTTTAAAAAGTAAACTTTTCCTTTTTTTTTTAGGAAACTAATGAAAAATACTTTTAAAATAGTGTAAAAAAATCAAAATGAAGTGAGAAGCAGTTGTGAACAGATATGTGATGAAATAATACTTTTATTAATACAGGTTCTCCTTTAAAATGTGAAGTGAACCAGCCACTGTTGCCCATGCTTATCATGGTGTAATGTTCTGGAGAATGTGACAATTTTACAACACCTTTGTAAGTCTGAAGAAAAAAAAAAATATTCTCATTTTTTCATTAAAATAATTTTTGTGAAGTTACAGAGTTTATCACCATGGATTACAAAACTTACAGAAAATGTGTTAAAATCTTCAGCAAATTCATCTGTCATTAGCTCAGGAAAATGATTAATAATCAACTCGCTAAATTCAGCCTGATTTAAAAAAAAAAAGTAAAATATACTACATTTTTTACAATAAGCAATAAATGTGCTAAAGTTTAAAAAAAAAAAAAAAAACTAGAAAATTTTAAAGTGAGAAGAAACTATTTCACTTAAAGATTTTTTTTACCAGAAAGTTATCTTCCTCTTCAAGTGTTTTCTGAATCAAGCTTCGGATATCCTCCAGTTCTTTGGCAACAACAACAACACTCACCATGTCATGATTCTAAAATTGATATTGGCACAATAATTTGCAAGTAATACATCAGCCAATACAATGGTATCTAAAATAAGTCAAGATTTTCCTTTCACTCCTTACGATGTGTATATTCAACAAGGAATATCTTTTTTTTTTTGCGCCTAAGTGGTTAAATTTCAAACTCGGACTATTAATTAACAATTATGTATAAAGAATTAAAAAAACAAAAAAACAAATGAACAATTAAAAAGATATATTATTGAATCAGCAAACATACATACAAAATGTGAAAGAAAAAAAATATGATATCTGGATGTAACCATGAATTATTATTTGGTGTCGATTTATATAGTACACTATTTACAATATTGTAGCCAAAGACTGCTTCAGTTTCTAGCCCATTGTTACTTTTTAACATATTCAATTAACTTTAAATGACCTATTTTTCAGCATCTAAAAAAGCTGATAATTTAATTAGGAGCTAAAAATATTTTTTAATGAACCCAGAGAATGGTAAGTTCAACATGGTTATTAAACCCTTACTTAGGACACATGGAGGTTAGGGTGGGACATCCTAGGAAGTGTTATGTGAGATTTATGAAAACAGACTGAATCTGAGATGTAACAGGTGTTTTGAATTCCAGAACTTTCTGTGATGGATCATGCAAAAACTGTCCTAGATATAGTATGAATTTTTCGGTCATCATGATTTAATGTCGTTATTCCCTTTGTGTTAAAAATATTTGTAAACACAATGCATCACAACTTATGAACAACAATATTTCTAGTTGAGATGAGACTTAGCTTACCTCTTCAGCATCCAATTTATCAGCCAATTTATGCCTTAACTTAGACTTAAGATTCTTTAATTTGTTTTTAACAGCCTTCAGTTGTGTCATGGAGGGTATATTGTTCATCCACATTTTTAATTGTTGATGAAATGCTGTGAACTCTTGCTGGGTTTTGCAAAGAGAGTCAAGATAGTTGAATTCTTCTTTCAACTCTGCAGTTAGAAACTGGACAAGGGAAGCAATCAATGTAGCCTCTGAGCTGTTCTCCTATAGAAATGTGTAAAATAATTTAGGTATAAATTCAATTTCTATACCATATTTCCATCTGCAGACAATTTTAATTTCATTTTTATTAACCTTATACCATTATTATGATATGCACAAAAAAAAAACAACGTACAATTTTCATTTTAGAAACCTCTTGTTCTAATGCAGTGACATAATTTTTAAATAATCGTGAGAGATTATCTTCGAACTCTTCTTCTACTGATTCAGGATTTATGGAAACTGACTGAAAAATAATGACAGTACTAATATTAAATGGATAAAAGACAGAACAACGTTAGCTCAGCTAATTAAAAAACCAATTTAATGAAAACATATTTTATATGCTCAACAGAAATATTCTGATTACCCACCAACTTTAGTAATTCTAAGGCAGTGTTGACAGAGCTCTCCAGTCTGTCACTGTTTTTTCTAACATGGAACAACTCATCTTTTTTCTTCGCCTAAATGACAAAGTAATATGTTAGGTCTGCATATAAGTTCTAAGAAAACCACCTGAACTACATAATGTCACAGGGACAGAATAGAAATAAATCAAATTCTATTAAGTAATAACATCAGAAATTGTTACCTTCCAATCCTCAAAACAAGCAATTAGAGTGTCATTCTGCAGAGGTTGTGGAATAGTCTGTTTAATGTACGTGTCAAACTGCTTAGTTAGTAAATTTAATACGTCCTGTGGAAAAACAGCTCAATTATGATCTGAAAAAAAAACTTTTTTTTCAGATGTAATATTTTTTTTTTAATCTAAACCATTATGTTCAGATCTAAGAAATATGCTATACTAAATAAGAAAAAAACTGATTAAGGTAAATGTGCTACTTTTAGAAGTGAAGGAAAAGACTTTGGGCTATGATTTTAAAATTTTAAGTCAATGATACCTTTTTTTTTTTAAAACAAAAAATGAGAACAAAAAAATAAAGAAATTAATTCTTACTGAAAACCATTTCATATTAAACTGCCAGTGTTTTTATAGATCCAACCGCAAATTAGTGACCATACCTGAATTTTCTTGTGTCTCATTTGCAATGGTAAGTGATCCAATTCTTTATTTGTATCTGCAAGTTTTGAAAGAAGCTGACTTTTTAGACTGTCTCTTGCCTGTATATCACTTTTAAGATTATTCTAAAGAAAAAAATAAAATGTAAATTAAAAAAAAAGTGTTCTTTTAAAAAGGATAAAAAAAATTTTTTATAGTAAATATTCTTTAAATGCTTAATACATATTTTCAAAAAGCTTCTCTGTTCATTTAGTATATATATATAGGCCTATACAATGTATATAGTGAAAAAAAAAAGGTTAGCATTGAACATACTTTGTCTATACTCTGCATAATTCTAGCTTGAATAGTTTTATAGCAAGAGACACACGTGCTAGTAGTATCTTTTAATGATGGGACACTTTTTGAGTCGATTTTAGATGGACTCTGAATCAAATCTATTGCAGAGTCTATCACAGATTCTTTATCCAGCGGAAACTGGATCCTGTTTAAAAAAAAAAAAAAGTACAAATGATCCAACATCAGACTTATGTTTGATTAATATTTACTTTACACCTAATCTTTTAAAATATTTTTTTAGTGATAAGAATGTCTTATTGGTGAAAACTTCCTCTCTCTGTACATAATTAACAAAAGATTACAGAAATTATATATATGTATGCTTTTCTGACAAACAAACTGTTTTATCTGCTATAAGTTTTCAGGCAGATGATTTGTATTAAGTTACACTTTTGTACACAGATTACTACATGTAAAATCATATTTAAGTTGAGGCATTTACAGAAATACCAAATTGGAGTCTAAAAAGTAAATAAATGAACACATAATTTACCTCAGGTTTTTTACCACTTTAGACAAATCTTGGGCTTTTTTGGACTGAAAACAGTAGCAAAACAATACATGCATTTAAAAATGTCACTAAACAAGTCTAAAACTAGACAATGATCTTATAACTTTTTTTAAATTATAAAATGCATGTATCAAGTATTTATTAATTAACTCCCCATGATCAAATATGTTGTTACAATTTTAAACCACATTATCAATCAGCACTTGTATTTTACATGAATAGAGTTGCAAGACCACTTACCCAAGTTTTAAAATCATCTTCTTGAGCTTTATAGGACGGACCAGGAGACTGCAAGAAGGAGAGTAATTACATTTCATAAAATATAATTTTAAGCCAGTGTGTTGGTGAAAGCATGATATGATTATTATAAATCCTTTCAAAATTACATAAGTACTACTTATGTTAAACCAAACCACTGCAAATTTGATTTCGCTATGCTGTTTCTCTGATAATAAGTTTTCTCAGCGCAAAACCTTCCAAATTCACAGAAGCTAAAATAATGATAAAGTAAGTGTTGGCTGACCAAAAATAATGATACAGTCAAACCTCTGTTTATGAGCATAATTTGTTTCAGAGAGATGTTTGTAATTCAATTTACTTGTACAAACATAATCAATGTTATCTCTTTGCTCATTATAATCTGTTTATTTTTAAATGACACTAACACAGAACCTATGTGACACTTGCTTTTACCTTCTTTGCAAGAATTTTGTCAAAATTAGTCAAACCATTGTGCTAAAAAGATGTATCATTCGCAATGATGCATTTCACTGGAAAGATGTTTCCAATATTTTACTCACATCCTTTAACTGTATTTAAAGTGGGAGGTTTTTTTTTATCAGGGGCTATAGTTAAAACACAGTCACAACATATTAGAAAAAATAATTACTCACACATGTTGAATATACATGTGAAAAATGCTGAGTGATACCAAGCCATTGAGAGAAGAACAATCAATTCAATAGTTATCTCATAAATATTGCCAGAAAAAGCATGTAATACCAACTACTTTTCATGCAAAACCTTCCTCCTATGTTTTGTTAGAATTCATTTTTAAAAATTGTGCTCATCTTGCAAAACATTTGCTAACCAAGATACTCATAAACGGATGTATCACTTCATTTCTAATTTATTTTTTCCAGTGTGAGAAGTTCATTTGTAACTAAAAATATGACTTTTTTTTTTCCCTAAAGCTTTTAAAGTTGGCAGTCAACATTTGACTCTATCAACAAATAACTGTTAATCTCTAGCTAATAGTAATAATTTTAATACAAAAAAATATATTCTATAAAATATTACATATGTATAAAACTGATAGTTATTTAAAAAAATTATAAACTAGCTACAGCTCTGTAAGAGTAGCGTTTTGATTTATATCTGGAATAAATAAGCTATTTGACTCGCCAAAATCAATATAACGATGAGCTTTCATCAAATCTACAATGCAGTTTTCTTCTTAAAATACATGTCTTATCTGTTCTTTTTCTATGAATATAGGAATTTTTTGATGTCTGTAAGAAGGCATTTTGATTTGTTTACAATAGCGAAATATGTGATTCCCCCCTCCATACAGAATAACTCTACTAGCAGAGTATAATTTGGCTGCACCACTTGTCTGAATGGTTAAATAAGAATGACAGCACCATGAAAAAGATATTAAATTTTAGAGGTCACTAGATGTGACAAATTTGCATTGATTTGGTGAAATATTAATTTGAAAAAAATTTAGTAACACTTTCTTTTTAGAATTTACATTTACACAACATTTTAAACTGCAGTAACCTCCTTTGTTATAATTTTTATCCGTCATGTAAAAAAAACTCTTATTTTACCTGAGCATCTTGAAAACTCCCCCCATTTGATGATGCTGAAATAGAAACAAGTCGAAGTAAATGAAACAAACTTAAAGATACATATAAGACTAGGATCATCTAAAAAAAAAATAGCTTGCCCAGAGGGACCCTTGCTAATTTTCCATTGATATTTCATTCTTTTTAAGTGGTTGCTGTGTAGGCAGTGTAGGGGTCCGAACACATTGCCCAAGAAACATTATTGTTGCTATAACTCAGTATATGACTGCAGTCATTTAAAGAAAAAAAAATAATTTCACAGCATATGCAATTAACACAATTTTTTTAGTTTAATCAAAAACTAAAAAAACATTAGTTTAATCAAAAACTAAAAAACATAGAAAAAATTAGATTATCAAATTTGGTTAACTCATACCAGATTTTTTCTTTTTGGCCAGTGGTGCAGTTTGCTCAGTATTATCATTTACATCTACTTCTTTCTTTATTGCAGACTCGCTGTGTTAAAATAGTAAAAATATTTTTTATAAATTTTTAACTATTTTGATTTCATGAATAAAAATATTATCTATTTCTTTATTATATAGATTATCAATAAAACGCAATAATAAAAATCCATGTATTCAATAATTTTATTCTCACTGATACAATGGCGGTTTGACTAATTCATTCAAGTAACAGATTGGTAAAGAGATCTTTTTAGCATATCATGTGCCTGGGGTAGCCAAAAGCGCCTCTTATAGTCGCATATGGAATTATATGTTTAGTCTGCTCCCAACAGCCAGTTTTTCTATAATGTAACTACTTTTGTTCTACTAAATCTTGAAAAATGTGCTGCTCTTTACAGTATTTTTTCACTACATAAAAACCCAAAAGTGCAGCTATCATCGCCTCTTGTGTGGCCACCCCTGTCATCATATGCCTTTATTATGAACTCTTTTCCTACATGAGGACGGTATGTAGCCATGTTTAGCCGCACAGGTAAAATATGAGGATCTCCATCCAAACTGGGATCCGCCTTACACCGTAAAAGAGTTTACATTGTTTATTATCCAGATCAGCATCAATCTAATAAAACTAATAAACAAATATTACCAGCCATTAATTTGTACAAACTATGACATAATTGACTAACTTAAAATTACCCTTTGCTAGTTAAGTTTACCACAAGTTTATTCCCTTCTAAGATCCATCCATTGGTTTCTTCCACAGCCTTCAAAGCATCTGACTCATTGTAAAATTTTACGATCCTAAAAACAAACAGTAGTTTATGATTGAACTTGTGCAAGTTATATAAAGCAGCAAATTACTTGGGATGCTATAAAACATACATTTATCAAATGAAAGTAAATATTTATTTATTTTGGCTCAAAACAGCTGAAGAGCAAAAAGACAGGAGTTCCCAAACTAATTTAAATTTGGGTCACCAAAAATATTTACTATGTCTACTTCACTGATAATTATTATTTATGTCTCTGTAAAGATGGGATGTTATCTCCCAATCTTACAAACCACTAAAGACTAATGTGTGGAAGTTTTTTTAGTGTTCCTTTTGCATACCATAGCCAAATGTGCATAATTACAACTAATTTTGCTTATTTAGTCACAATGAACCAAACACTATACTAAACTGAGTAAACTGAAATACAATTTTACCAATAATTATGATGTTCTTGTAATAGTGCTGTATTTCTGGATAATGGCTTAATGGCTGTTTTTTTACAGGTGGATCACAAAAATCTAACATTTTTTATAATGGGTCTAAAATTGTAAAACATTGGGAACAACTGCATGAAAAAATAATAATTTATCTGAAAAAGATAAATTTTGAACAAAATTTAATAATTTAAAGCCAAATTTTTCAAGACTTACCCAAACCTGCTACCAGTATTGCAATTATTAAACCAAGTGTTGTGAACAATTCCAAACTTTGAATATATCCTCTCGAGTTTTATCTATATAGATTAAAAAGAAAACAAATCTGTCAGCTGGGTAAATTACACATTAGTTAAAGCAAAGATAATTTTTTTCAAAAAATATTATTTTCAACATTAAAAATAAAATTGTTATGTTTTTATTTACAGGTGTTAACATTGATGAGCATTTTTGAAATTGATTATTATAGCCACAATTTGATAATTTCATATTTTAATGAGGTAACTAACTTACTTCATCAACATCTTTGGGCAAATTTCCCACAAAAACATCATAGGTGACTACATCAACTTTAGTTTTGCTGAACTGTTGGCGGGATCTTGGTGTTGTCGAACTAGCAGCGTTACTGTCAGAAACACTATCAATTAAAATCTCATAACCAACCGGAGTATTACGTCGATGCTTTGCTGATTTCATATGACCCACCAAATCTGAATGATGAGCGCGTATTTCACATTTGCAATAGATACAGAAAGCATGATAATCATCTCCAGGGACGCGGCGAATCCAGTGCTTTAATAGATCTTCCCTTTCCCAATTTGGACAGAAACGTCTACCGTACTGTGCCCACTTACCCATATTATTAAGCTAAAGACTACAATTTGATAAAAAGCAAACTTTAAAAAAAGTATCAGATATTAATAACAATACTAAGGACCTGTAAAGACTACGGCGGAGACCGCGCTTTATGGCTTTATTTGGGCTCACGCACAATGGCTGATTTTTTCTCAAAAACCGGATGTGATAACAAAACCGTCATGTAAGAATCAACTATAAATTTAGCGATTTGGCTAAAGTTTAAAGTATTTGTCTCAACTTTAAATCAGTTGATAGATTGCTAATTATATTTGATCAACCCCGGTATGTTTGTTAAAAATGTAACGTAATTAAATATTCGCAAAGAAGAAAAATTAAAGAGTTTATTTTTCAATGTGGCAAGATGGTATGGTTAAAAAAAAATTGGTTTGGCATTAAATATCCGCGGCTTTCTCATCCGCAAAAATCTTACTGGCAATATTTGAATAATTAATACATGTATACGCAAATTACATCATTAGTTAAATTAGTACTTAAGATAGCTGGGTGGTCGCCCTAGTCGCGGGGCATTGGGCGAGTGTCGTATGCCTGGCTGAAAATTTAACTAGCTTTCTGGGTAAACATAAGAATCTACTCCTCAGTAGCCCAATCGAACACCTGCATTTCAGGGCCACTCTCACGGCAAATAGGTATTACAGTCATTACACGAAGATACAGCTTAAGGGCCCCAGTCACGGCAATTTGTTATAATAGGACTTAGCAACTGAACTGCAATTAAAAGGGGCCCCAGATAATGTCGCTTGTCAATGACCCAAGTGGAGATAGCGGCCGTCCTGTTTTAGGAGAACCGTGCTAAATTTAGTAAATGGCTTTAGCATGAGGGGAGAGTTTAGAGGAATCCCACGTCAAAAGGTTTTAATTTGGCCGGTTGTAGCCATGCCTGTCCTTGAATAGTGAAAGATAATGCATGCACTTTAAAATTCAACTGATTTTGAAATTGTGCATATAACATAACATTTTAAAATTAAATCTGATATATTGAACAGCAGACAACTTAACTCTGAATATGACAAATGAATATTTTGTTCTCCAAATAGCTCTTCTCTATTGTTGATTTTTATAAAGCACTTGAATTTTTCATAGAGGTTTTGTGTAACAAAATGTTCATAAAACACCAAATATATTTATTATCAAAAAGAATGCTACACTTTAAACAATTTTGAAACATTTAGAATTTGTTGAATATTAAAAAGCGGATTTGTTTGTTTTTATTTTGAATAATATTTCTTAAATAATAAATATGTAAGTTAAAAAAAATGTTAAGTTGTGAAGTTTAAAAAAAACAAGAAACACCCCCTCCCCCCCCCCCCATTCTATAATGAGTATTGAATATATATTTCGACTCCGAGGTGGTAAGAGTTGAAAAATCCTCAACTCTCACAATTATAGATAATGATTACAACAAACAAATGAAGAATTCACATAAAAGCTGATTAAAATTTCCTTTGAATTGGATCTGATATAGCCTACTAATATAGGGCAAAATTTTTAAAACAATTGTCTATTTTTGATGACAGATTAAGAAAAGCTATCATGATTTTTTTAGGCAATATTTCTAATGAAAAACAATTGTAGCCCGAGTCCCTCTATATTCCCTTTTTAAACTTTAAGTCAACCTATACCAAAGAAATGTGTTCCCATGTGTCATCGCTACCATCTAATCACAATCTGGCCACTGTATTTTGTGCTAAAAGAGGGATGGACAGCAGAGAGGGTGTGGAGCAACTGTCAACCAGAGGGTTCCTGGTTTGATTCTCGATGCGAACCACTAGAATTTTTTCAGGTCCACCATCTGTAAATCCGTACTGGAAATATGATGGGGAAAGTAGAGAGAGCCCAAGCTTTGCGCTTAATATGCCACAGGATGAATTCTACACTTCATCATCCGAAAACCCCAAGGGCTAAGGGAACTTTACTTTCTTTGCAGACCAAAGCCTAAAATTACATGGGAACAAACAATCAATTATAATTTGTTTGTGTGAGTACATTATGTATAAAAAATAATAGTCAAAACAAATTGAAAATAACATGAAATGTATTCAATGAATAACTTATTATTCAAAATGTATTAACTCTGTAGTTTTACAGCCAAACACTTTTTATTAGATTACTTTAAAGCAATCATTAATTAATGTTGCGATGAAAAAAAAGAGAATCCTTACAATAACAATTTATTTACAAAACAAAATTAAACATCAAGTAAAACAAAATGTATTAAATAATAATTAGGTTTGAAATAATCAGTTAAAAAAATCTGCAACAATTGCAACTGTAATTGATGAACATTTTTTTTTTATAAATAATACATGATGTACAAGTGAACATGCAAGAATTGGAACTAAAATCAAACAATAATATGGAAACAAGGTACAATTTTTTAATTTTTATTCCTTCTAAATTTATAATATATTTATAATTACATCAGTCAGCTTTAAAAAAGGGAGAAAAAATAGTAAATTGTATAAATTAATAACATTGACGAAGTAAAAGATTTTTTGAGAGAAATGTTTCATTTTGTCTTGATGGTCAACACTTAATAAACGATATGACAACATAGGTAATCATGTAATGAAAGAAAGAATGAATTTAAAAAAATGTGCTCTTGAAGTAGTTGAAATTGAACTTTACAATAACTTTTAATTTCCAAAAAATTATTTTAAATTTCATAATCAGTTTTTACCATGCTTATGTGCCAACAGGGACAAACGAACATTTTAATAAAGAAAAAAACACTGAAAAGTACACATTCATTAAGTGTAGAAAACTGAAATTACTGAAAAATAAGTAAATTCATATTTTTTTCTTTTTTTAAGAAAATTAAGAATTAATCTTTGCTCGGGGCAGTCTGTTAAGTACCCAAAGAAAATTATGTCAAGAAAACAAAGCAAACTGTTTCAACATTAGATAAAAAAAATAATGACTATTATGCTCAAAAGCTGAAAATGGCTTTAAAGAAGCCAGCATAAATAGCCTGACTGTGTTAAAGCCATTAAGCGATTAAAGAAAAAAAAAACAAAAGAAGAGTGATTATGTTTCTTCTATTTCCTCGTCCACCCACTCATTGTCATCTTCTACATCTTGGCTAGTCTCTGGCTCACCAGCAGTTTCTGTGGCATTTCCATTGTCTGACTGGAATGAAGTATCTGCGCCAGCTCTTAGAGAGCCAGCAGAGTGAGGACTTGTCACAACCTATATTTTAAAGAAATCACAGGGAAGACATTTTAAATGAATAAAAAAAAATTCAGAAAAAGCAGCCAACTATATATATATATATATATATATATATATATATATATATATATATATATATAAGCATATACATTCACACGCATACATAAATATACATATTGGCAGATTTTTTTTAATGTATACAGATCAAATTTTTCCAACAGACAGTCAAAAAAATCACACTGGTTTCAAACTAGCTATTTTTTTTCATGCTTGAAAAATCTTTCAACTAAGCAAATGAAAGAAGGGTAATAATATAAGTATGTTTTTATTTTATCATTCTAAGTCTCATTGTAAGTCTCAGATTGAAAACATTCAACAGCAAAGGTTCTATTAAAATATATAGGAGGTACATCATTGAGTTTGTCTAGATTAAATTACAATAATAAGTAACAGTTGGTTATAGGATTGTTATCTTTTTTTAACAATGAGTGTCTCATTATTTTTTTTTAAGTAGGAAGGCCTGCAAAATTTACACTTATATTAAGGATAAAATGGTGTGATGATTTTTTTTAATTTTTTTTTTAAGATTTCAGTTTTTTCATTTTAAAAAATAAAAAAAGCATAGAAGACAGGCAATTTCACTGGCAATTAAAATTGCAACTTTAGATTGATTAAAATAATTTGGATATAAGAAAAATTTCTGTAACTGGTTTTTCAATTCAGTTATTAGATGCAAAAATTTTAATGCTGTACACGAGTCTGGTGTAATTTTGAAGAAATGTAGAAAAAAATAATTTTCTTTCTTTGCAAACTTTTTTTGTGCTTTTTTTTGTGTTCATTTTCAGTTTTCTACTTAAAGTTATGTAATTTTAGAAAATTGTGGAACCTATCCCTATTTTTACATTCTTCATATAGTCTTTTTCAATGCGATTTTTTTGTGTGGAACCCTGGATATAATTAGACACACACAAATGTATTGGTTTTACTGAAAAAAAAATTACAATCTAAATATTGATCAGCAAATCACAATTTTTTTTTAATTTTGATGAAAAAACAGTGACTTGCAATGACTAATTTTTATTAGAGCTGCTGTTCGATTAAAAAAATTGATCGAAATTAACGCATGATTAAAAATTTTAATCGCAAATTAACGCACATTTTAATCAACACAATACAATACATCTGTTTGTATTCAAACTAGTATGTCATAATATCATATTTTAAAATTGGCATAATAAACAAGTCAGATTAATTTATGAAAGAGGCATAATTAATTGTAACAGATTTATTAAGCATTAGCATAAATGTCTATTGAATTAGTTATTGAGACCAGTTTATTGGCATATATCAATCACGTCAAGCGATGCGAATTGTTTTCTTTTTAATCAACAACAGTGCAAAATATGTGTCTCTCGTGCTGTTATTTCCAAATTAAAGACGTATGTCAGCCTATGTTCCCCCTTCCCTGTCATATTTTGCAACACTTCACCGCCATACTAAGCCTTGTTACCCAACCATCCAGTACCGTACATACCCCCTTCACTTACCATCCCCAAAAAATACACACGTCATTAATATCGCATATGTGGCTTTTTATTTCATTACACAATAGTATAGCCTTAGAGTAGATGCTCACTTATTATTAACGCGTTTTTTATCCCCCCCCCCTCCCAACTTTCCCAACCCAGTTACATTTTTGACACTTAGCAGCCTCAAAGATGACGTCACTTAAGGCTTACCCAACCGCCGTACACCCTCTGTCCCATAACAAATTTACACAAGATCCACCGTTTCCAAATCATGGCATCTGTCAATCAAGCTTCATAGCTACGCCAGATGTTAACTAATTGTATCTTTCAAGGTCATACATTAAAATTAAGAAATGACAATCCTATTGTTTCAAGGTCATATCGCTGATGTAATGTTATGTAGATGTGACAGTTTTAGTTTTTCGGGTTGTTTTTTTTTCCTTTTTTTTTTAAATCTTGTCTGATGTGGTTATAGAATTTGGTTATTTACTGATTTTCTTTCCTGCAATAACAGGATTTGGGTAAAATTTAATGCATATAGGTGTTTGTCTTAAATATGTAATTGCATATTTTTAACGCATCAATTAAACTTTAATTGCATTAATCATATAAAATGTTAAATTTAACTCAGTGTCACAATAATTCTGATAAATACAACCACTGTCTCGTGTACAGATGTATGTATCAGCCAAGTCTAGACACTGTCTGATTACAGTGTTATGTATATGAAACTATTAGTGCAGCTGTAGCAGACGTGACCAGTTAGATGCTGTATTATCAAAATGCAATACAAAATTACGCGCAAAAAAAATGATACACAATTTCTAGCATCTCGTTATTTTGATCTTATTATAAACGAGTTCTTTATACACTTGTTGTTTTTTATCTTCAACAATACACTACAGTACCTCCACCAATACACTACAGTATATAATGTAAACTAGTGAGTGAAACTTTTCTCTTTTTACATTGACCGGGAAAGGAGCAGGAGGTTTATTGTCGAAGGGCTATATAACAAAAACATCGTCATTTTATATTATAGGGCTTTAGTCGACATACCTGGGGATGAGGGTGTGTGTGAGATGCGACAGGGTAGGGGTGGTAGATCTACTTCATAAGTGAACAGACTAACTTCAAATTATTGAGTAAAATTATGTTATTTTTCGATGTGGTGAACTCTAAGAATTTTGTTCAAATTAACGCATTTAGGTGTTGCGTTAAAATTTTTAATCGCAATTTTATTTTGACGCGTTAATCGCAAATTAACGCAGTTTAATCAGCAGCCCTAATTTTTATATTAGAAAATCTGTCAAAGATATAAACCCAATTGTACAGCTATCATGAATGATCATTTCCTAACAGTTTTTTTCCCCACAATTTTTATTTAGTACATTATATGATGGTTTACAAGTCTGCTTTATTAATGACAATGAATAACTGTTATACTTTACTAATATGTTTTTATTAACTGTTGCTAATAAGATGGGCTATACGTTGTTTATGTATTTGTTATAGCAGGCTAATTAATCTGGTAGAGGGATTTTTCAAAATAAATATACCAGATGTAAAAAAATACAGCTTTAAACAACCAAAACAGATTTATTGAGCTCTCACCTCAATGGCATTAGGGTCGAAAGTACCTATCTCAAAAACAGTTTCACTTTTATCTTCACTTTGAAGAGAAACATTAGGCTCATATAGACTTGGGTTTGACTCTTGAGACAGTTGTTGATCATTTAAGATCGGCTGATGGAGAGGCATTCGCTGCTGAATTTGTTGAAAATGGTATTGCTGCTGTAATTGCTGCTGCTGTTGAAGTTTCATCCGTTGTTGTGCAGCTGATGGTTGAAGACTTGGTGGAAGCATGGCATTAAACGAGTTTGCTGAAGTTGTATGTTGTGGCAGAGCTGCCTGTTGGGTCAGACTAAGATTATCCAAAGTGATTGGGGGAGGTGGAACCCGAGTATTGGCTATCATCTTAAAAAAAAACATAACAGACAATACAATTTTTTTTAATTAAATAAAAAAACAAAAAAAACAAACACGAAACTAACTTTTATTTTAAAGTCTTATGTACTATTCTGTAAACAAAATTTATTTATAGAGAAAGATATTAAATGTTTAAAATTTATTTGATGTGGAAAAACTGAATTTTTTGTTTTTAACTGATTCCAAAGTCAATAAAGGGTACACAATAATGAACTTAATTAAAAAATGAGTACCTGAAGTCCAGAGTTACTTTCAGCATAGACATAACCAACATTACCATTACGATTTATAACACTCAAAGATGCAGTAGAATTGTTACCACATGAGACATTTTGAGATAATCTGTTATCCCTGATTATAAAAATTTATCGCATGAAATTGTAGCTTAAAAATGAAATGATGTTTACAAAACTTTCAATACATTTATTCCATTTCTTAAATTTCCACCTGTAATATTCAAAATCCTCTAAACTAAATTCTTTTGGAATATAAATAAAAAAATATGATTAAAAAAAAACCTTTCAAAAAAAAGCTTTTATTAAAATGCACAAAAAAATTATCATTATTAAAAATATAAGCTTGTGCACTTATCTAGATTTATCAATTATTTATTCAGTTATTGCAATTTATCAACTTTTGTTAAGACATATTTAGTCCATTATACTGTATTTACTCACACGTTTAATTTTAGCAATGATAATTATTATAAATATGTGTAAGATCCATGGAATTATTTTTTTACTTTTTAGTGCACTTGAAATAAAAACATTAAACATTTTTTTTTTGCTTCCTATTTGTGTAAGTAGAATTTATTTGCTTTTGTTTATAAAACAGGGTGGGCAAGACTGTAATGCTAATAATACTGAACTACTTTGCTAAGTTATAGACTTATACATGTATTTTACTTTGTGTTACTTTAGCATTGTAATATTCTTTTTTCCCCATTTTAAACATTGATAAAAAGTCATTAGTTTCTTAATCCCACAAGATAATTCATGGACTTAAAATTATTAAAATAGTGTATTGTCATGCATAATCTACGTGTGTGCCCAATTTGAGCTTTCTCACTAAATAAGAAAATGTCCAAAATTGAGTTACAAGATTTGCTGACACACATTCTGCTAACAAAATTATGGCTAGAAACAATTTAGACTGGAGAAATTTTGTTACCATTAATGTTTAGCAATAAATATCTTTTCAAAAGACAATTTTTAACATTTTTCTTCAGTACTCACTCAAAGGAAGAAAGTCCCTGAAAATCTGATGACAGTGGCTGTGAGAGATATTCGGATCTTAGACAATTTTCTGCAGTAGGTCTCATTAAAGGATTAGGATGTAAAAGTTTCAACAGAAAAATACTGAGATTTCGATCCTGGTGTAAAAATGCATGATATTTAAAGCACATGATGATAAGATTTAACAAGCTCCATAGAAAACATTTAATTATATTTTAAATGAAATCTTTTAGTTTGAAAAAAAAAATTACAGCATGCATAACAAAAAGATTTACCAATTGCACATGTGAAAAGTCTATAGTTCCATCACGTGTTTCTAAAAAATTTATATTAGGGTAGTGCATCTGAAAGAAAGATATTTATTCTAGTTTAGCATCTAAGAATTATATCTTTTACTATACAGGTGTGTCGAATTATAAGCTCAATGTTTATGCATGATTAATAAAGAAATCAACCATCTAACCCAGAGTGCAAGAAGTCCCAGGCAAAACACATCAACAGAACGTGCAGGCTCAGGCGACAGTTTATTCGGCTTCATTTCTGGAGCCAACATCTCTAGCCCACTGCTTGTAATGTACTTACTTTTGCACCTTTCAACCTGTCAATAAAAAGACATAGAAAATGATTTTCAGTATATTAAAAAAATATGGAGAAAATACAGAATTCTAAGTAGCCCTACGTAATGCAAGACAGCAGATTATAATTGGACTTAAGTCTCAAAGCAAGGCCACATAAAAATCAGAATACTCACATCGCTCATTGAAAAGTCAGGAGGTAAAAGACTTGCATTTCCACTGCTGTCAATGACTATATTTTCAGGCTGCACTTGCCCATGCACAATATTGAAGAGATGTAAATTTTGGAGTGCTTTACAGAGGCATCTCACCACAGACTGACATTGCTGATAACAGACACAACAAAATAGAGCTATTTTCATGAGTTAGTAATTATAAAGCTAACTAAATATTTCTTATTTCTCACAATAAAGGCCATATTTTGATTTATACAGTGTGAATGATGAATAGTGAAGGAGAAAATCTGATTATTTACCTGTTTGGTCAAAGGTGCAGATGCAATTAATGTAGACAAAACCTCTCCTCGCTTTTTCATTTCTACATAAGCATGGCGAGAGTCCTGTAACAGGTTTGATATAAAGTTTTAGTTTAATTTAAATTTGAAAAAAAAAAAAACTACAAAAAACAACAATACTACAAACCTTGTCAAAAAAAACTGCATGAATTGGTTCAAGATGCTGGGATGAAGAATTTGAATATGCAGCCATCTGTGAGAGAAACTCTTCTTTACTTAATCTACTAGCACTACCCAAGAAGGATTCCTGAAAAAAAAAAAATCAAATAATAAAGGCATAACATTAATACAAATGAGGAAAAAAAAAAAGAAATGCTAGCACATAAATTACTGTCTCATCTTCATTTTTCTGTTTTAGTTTTTCTAGTTTTGAAGGCAAAAAAGCTACTGTATTAAATCAAGTACCTTGATAAACACTGGTTCCCTATCAAATTGTGACACATATATTCCACTTAAATTACTTCCAAGGCTAGTCATCGTATACTGATCAGGAGCGTGTGACAACTTGACCAATCCTTTATAAGTCTACAAAATACAAAACATTTAATTATATGTTTAAAATATAACAGATTATATAGTTTATAATAATACATCAAAATAAAATTCCAATTAATTGAGTCATAAAAGCCACTAACCTTTGACTTTCTTTATTCATAAAAAAAAAAATAAAGTCATTTATTTAAAAAAGAGTGAAGGTCAATGTAAATTTAATTAGTTTTAACTGTTGGGATACATTCAACTCTAAATCCTAATTAAACCCATCTCAAAATAGTTTTAGTGGCGTTTTTACCATAACTCTATTGATACATTAGACCAGTGATTCTCAAACTTTGTCAATCGCCTCCATTTTGAAAGAAAAAAAAAGCCCCCCCCCCCCCCTTTAAGGCTATATTTTATGAACAAAAAAGAAAGAGAAATTTTGGATAAGGGTTTCTTGAGTACCTACTAATTTCTAATTTACACATTTAAACGATTTGTTGTAAATAAAATAAACAAGACACAATAGAGCGTGATAAAACAAAAGGACTTGATATGACAATGCAGACCTACAAAGTAATATGATAATTTGAAACCATATACATGTACAATAAAACAAAAATATACATTTCATTTCTCACATATAACAAATTATTCTATTGAAAAGGGTGAAGTCGGTGCAATGAAATATTTCTGAGAATGTCTGACAATTTTAGTGAATAATAAGCTTCAAAGATATTGGTGGAGAAAGACAGAAAAAAGATGGAGTTAAATGGAAGAATAAATTTGCTGCTCTAGAGAGAAAAACATTATTATGTAGATATGTAAATCAAATGTGTGTTGTTTAGCTCAACAAATCTACTACTCATTTGCTGTAATCATATACTAGATAATTGTAAAAAAGCATTTAACTGTATAGAGGTTTAAATCAACCTTCTTGTAGACAACTGTTGAAGACTGTACACAATTGTTAGTGGTAAAGCAGCTGACGCTTTTGTGACAAAAAAACAGTAGTTGTGTGAAACAATAAAAATATTGCATCATGGTACCTGTTAAAAATCCATCATTCAATGACAGCTATTCTGTTATTTAAATAAGTGCTCTCATACCAATCAATGTAATTACATGTAAAGGCAACCAACTAACATATTTTTACTAAAAAAATTTCTTTAAAATAAAATAAATTTAAATAGAATCACTTCATTAGACTATTTAATGTATATTGTTATGAAATGTGAGGACGGATACATGTATAAATAACTTACAAGGTAAGTGTTGAACCCTGCATCAGTCTCCACATTGACTAATTCTGGGAAATGAGCACTAGCTAATTCACTGAGTTCAGTCTGAAATGATGAAAATAAACATAAAGAATGTTTATACACACAATTTAGTATATGACGTGAAATTTAAATGAAAAAAAAAAAAAAAAAAAACTACTTTTGAAAATGTTATTTGTAATCAAAGTGTTAATACATTTTGCATCAGATACTTTCTTTCACTTAAACAAAATAAGGTAAATATTTAAAATTCTCATTTATACTGAGCAAAAGAAACTTCATTGAAAATAATTCAAAGTTAGAAAAAAAAACAATGCATTTATACTCCAGCAAGATTATAAATAAAACCAAACAGATATTCAAATAGTTATGTCTTACCATTAATCTGTCTTCTTCTTTAAGGGCTTTATGGATGTTGCTTCTAATGTCTTCAAGATCTTTAGCAATATCTTCCAGTTCTTTTGTTTCTTGATTCTAACCATAAAAAAATATTCAAATTCAGCATAAATTCTAAATACAGGTACTGGAATAAAGAAACACTAATGAATTGTTTAAAAAAATGACAACTTCGATACCTCTTCAGCATCCATTTTATCTGCTAATTTATGCCTCAACTTAGATTTGAGGTTTTTCAGTTTGGCTCTGACTGCCTGAAGCTCATCAGTTGATGGTGTTCTGTTGATCCAAGGAGTAATTTGGTTCTTCAGAGATGTGAACTCCTGCAACACTGTAGAGAGATGATCCAAACAACTAGACTCCTCCCTTAATTCACCGATTAGAAGTTGGACTAGTGAAGCAATCAATATTGCATCCTGGGTGTTATCCTGAGCGAAAATAAAAGAAAAAATATCAAGATAGCTAAATAATTGTTATTACTTAACAATGGAATAGACTAAAGTACATTCTTTATGATGAATTCTACTACTTAGTTTTGAAATAAAAAAAAACAACACCGTTACACAAATATCTTTAACTGTTTTCTAGAAATAGGAAATTGTTCAGTTTGGCTTGTGAGAGTGATTTAGTCAAGAAATATACAAAACTGAATGCAGCTCTAAATGTCACTTAAAGTACCAATAGCAATAAGATTTTCAGATATATTAAACACAAATGCAAGCTAAGAACATCAGAATACAAAAACTGAATCTTAAATAGAACAACGGCACTTCTCAAATAGGAAATTACACCAAATCTCGGATGTTAGTAAACTGATTTACTTACAGCATCTGCTATTGATATTTCTTGTTGTAAGGCTCGGGAATAATTTTTTAAAGTGGTGTCTAACTCCTCACTCAGGTCTTCCTCATTTAATTCAGGGTTCAGAGAGATAGACTGTAAACAAACATTTTCAAATTGGTTTCAAATAATTTTTTTTGGGATTTACTTTATATACCCAGTACAAAAAAGTTGACGTTTGGTGATTTGTTTTCATTACATTTTTTCAAATACAGGTATCAATATGGAAATAGAAAGCATTAGCATATAAACAAAGTAGTGCTCATAATAAAAAGGATGTAATTAGAAAAATGTATGTTTTAACTCATACAATTTTTTTGATTCTGAAAAATTTTTAAAGCTTACACTTTTTAATTTATCTAATGCAGCATGAACAGAAGCCTCCAAATGATCACTTGTAAACCTAGCAGCAGCTGTTTCTGTTTTCTTCTTTACCTGATGGATAGAGGAGTTGTTCTACAAATAGCAATTATTACTTTATCTTTTCAAATTATTATAAGTAACAATAATTTAATTAAACAAAAATTCAGCTTGAATAAATCAATCCGGAGTCATTCACCTTCCATTCTTCAAATGTAGCAAGTAAATTTTCCATTTTCTGAGACTGAGGTACAGGAAGCTTAATATAGCTGTCATAATATTTTGTCAGTAGCAGAAGGGTATCCTGAGAGTATAAAGAACAAAAAAAAAACATTTAATCAAGAAAACTGTACAATATAAAATAATGAAAGCTGTTATCATACAAATATCGTATTTAATATACTACTGTAATACATGTATTACATTCTGTTAAGTTGGTACCTGAACTTGTTTGCTCCTTTCTTGCAAAGGGACAAAATTTAATTCCTCTATTGCTGTAGACAGTCTTGAAATGAGTTCTTTTTTCAGCTCTTCTCTTGCTTCTATCTTTTCTTTAAGCACATCCTTAGAAAAATCAAATTAATGAAAGCAAATGAGTATTTTTAAATAAAAAAAAATTATTCACTTAACATAAAGCAAAAATTTAAGTCGGATGGCAAATAAGATTTCATCTAAGGGCTCAAATGGAAGGGAATCAAAATGGAAGGGAATCAAAATAAGATTTTTTTAGTGTGCCAATATCTTATGTTTTTACACAAAGATGTTGAAAATATATAATTTACTCTTGTTGATATTTAAAATTTTTAGGTGTGTCAAGCTTGGCACATTTGCTTTGTAATAGTCATCCCTAGTTTAAGATATATCAAAAGATTGTGTTATGTGTAAAGTTATAATTTTACTCTTACCTTATCCGGACACTTTCGGATTTCATCTTGTGCATTCCTGTAAGCTGCAATGGAGTGACACACTTCAGGAACAGATTTGGCTACATGGATACTTATTTTTTCAGGGCTCTGAACAACAGCTACTGCTTTATCTAATGGAGTTTCTTTGTCCAAAGGAATTTGGTTTCTGTTGCAAAACAACAACAAAAAATATAAAAGAACCATTATACAGTCAAAACACATGTCTTTGATACAAATATAGATTATTCCCCCCCCCCCCCCCCAACTTTACCTACCTGAGTTTTCTTACAAGACTAGATAAGGACTGTAGATTCTTGATCTAATAAAAAAATGAGCATTTTAGAAAGTAAGTAGAAAATACATGAAAAGAAAAATATATCAAAAGGACCAACACTTCTAAAAATAAAATTTGTGTAGGCTAATAGCTTTATTCTGTCATCAATAAAACAAAAAAATGTGTTTGTTCAATGAGTCCACCAGATGTTAGGGTTTCAGAAGAGACAATGTTCTTTTACAATGTGACTTGAAAGAGCTGTCAGCAGATACAGTTCACTTTTTGATATTGTAACATTGAAAATAGTCCCTATTGTAAACAGTTCACTTTTTGATATTGTAACATTGAAAATAGTCCCTATTGTAAACAGTTCACTTTTTGATATTGTAACATTGAAAATAGTCCCTATTGTAAACAGTTCACTTTTTGATATTGTAACATTGAAAATAGTCCCTATTGTAAACAGTTCACTTTTTGATATTGTAACATTGAAAATAGTCCCTATTGTAAACAGTTCCATTTTTTTTTTTGCTACAATAATGAGCATTTAAAAACAAAATTCCAGGTAAAAAACAAAAGGCAAGTTAACCTGTGTTGATAAATCATTTTCCTGAGCTTTATTTGATAAGCTTGTGTATTCTGTCTGCAGATTCTGTTGAGTAATGTCATAATACAATTAAAAAAAAACAAAAAACTTTTGCATTTAAAAAAAATATTTAAGATTCAAATAGCTGTTTTTATTGTTTTAATGAAAAAAAAATACAAATTTTAAGAAAAAGTTTAAAAAAATAAATCAGCACAGCAAAAAAAAATAAAACCTTTAGTTTCCAACGTAAATTTGTAATTTCATCTTTATCCGATTCAAATTTTCGTGACACATCTCGAACATTAGGAAGTCCAGTCTTTAAGCTGAAATTAAATGTGACATAATACAAAATTATGAGATATTTCTAATTATTAGGCTAATATTGATACATAAAGATGACTTGATCTAGCATAATTTATTCATTAATAAAATTAAATATTTAATCCAAGAAGAAATTTCTAAAATGAATAATCTTATTCAATAAATAGCATGTGTTCACCTATTTGCTGAGCTAGCATCTCCTCCTTGATTTCTAGATTTGATGCTTCTTTGATCCAGTCCTGGCTTTTTAAATACAAAACCAGACTCTAACATTTTTTCATTCACACCAACTCCATTGATATAAATTTCAGCAAAGAATCCTGTGTGATCTGAAAGTCTGGCAGTAGTAAACACATCCACCTCTTTCCCCTCGACTAAATCACGTAAATATTTCAGAGCCTAGAAACAAATCAATCATACAAAGGATACATGGTCAAATCATTATACATGCATTGTTTTAATTCATTGTTATTTAAATTAGGGTGTGTAAACAGCTTCAAAAAGCTTTTTTTTTAGGAGTCTTGTTGTAAGTATGAGTATTCCTGTAGCAGTTAATAATTTACAATAAAAATTGTGGCTAGCTTCCAATATAATTTAAACATTTTTTCTTAAAATGTATCTATTACATATATGGCAGTTTTTTATTTGTGTGACTTTAAAAAAAAAGTAAGTTTCAAATGAAATAAGAATTCTATCAATTACTTTTCAAATCATAGATCTGGGATCACTGAAAATCATTTTCTAATAACAAACAATAATGTTAGTACTTCTATAAATTTTACCGTAGGATCCTGCGTGTTATTGCACCAGAGAGAGTGAAGCATATATTTCATAGCACAAGTGGGTAAGGCAGTGAGTGACTTTGGTAATTCCACCAAAGTAGAGGGATCTAGTTCTTCAGTATTTCCAAAGTCAATATACTGAACTTTCACCTTTAAACAATACAAAAATAAAAATGAAGAACTATGTCAAATAAAATAAAAATGCACTAAAAAAGCATAGGATGTGATAAATCTATTCTTGGCTAAAATCATTTAAAAATCAAATCATATCAGCAGTTTTTATTTCTGTGACAAAGGTACAAATGAAAAATAATAATAGACAGTTCATGTCTGTCTGATGCTCATCGAAAGTAAGAAACTGTTTCCTATATAAAATAATAACAGCAAGCATCTCAATTTAAAAAGTGTTTTAAATATTTCTGAGGTTTTAAACATCAGAAGTAAAGGCTAAAATATTAAACATTACCATTTAAATGTTTGGACATATAGAAAAAGAGTGTAATTCGACAATGGAATTTCACCCAAATTCTCTATCTAATGACTGATACTGCACACATTACCATTTAAAATATTTTAGCTTAAGAACACGAATAAAATATTTTTTTTGGAACTGACTTTAAGCCAAAAGTAATGAGTTTTCACATAATTTACATAAAACTTATTTACTTACCTTTTCTGTGCTATATATCTGTTTTACTACACATCGATACCAACATTTATCTTCTGAGTATTGTCCTCCATAAATCTAAACAATGAATAAAAAACAGTATTACAATACTGAGATAAAAAAAAAAACAGCAAAAGACAGACTATAAGTTATATTCTATCAACATACATTAACAATGTTATAAGAAACTATAGAATACACTAATGCAAAATCAAAGATAAAGTTAACCTTTTCTAGATCTGGCTTTCCAGTTAATGTTGGGGCCTCTGAACAAGCTATGGCTAACTGGTCCAGTATACTACTGAGTTCATTTATATTGTCTTGGCTCATTTTTTGTCCCCATAGCATGATGGGGGTCTCAACATGAGAAACTAAAATTTTCTGATGAGAAAAAAAATTATTATATTCAGTATTAGATATACCATCAGGGCTAGGATTTCCATGGTACATGTAAGAACATTTTTTTAAACCCATATTGCACTCACTCTGAATGCTACATAGTGATAATTATTTGTCCTATAAATGCATATTTGAGCTATTTTTAGATGTCAGAGCATACTTCACCAAAAATGCCTTCAAATATATATATATTTTAGAGCTTAGTTTAATCATTTTTAATGCATTAGCAACTTTTTCAGTTCAACCTATGTCAGGTTGCAGAACTTCATTTTCTATTCACTAGATCTCCAAGTGGTTTTTGGGTGATAAACATTTCTCTGGCCTTGAAGGTTCCACTGCAGAGCGATTTCTATGTCTTCTGATGGCTTCTTGAGTGAATGACCAATCCATATCCTCCTGTATATTTGTAGGTATATGGGGACATGGTTTGCCATTTTTCAGTGATTGTGTGGATAGCACAACATCCAGACAACTTAAGCCAGGTACCCATTTAAAGCTGGATGAACTTGAAGGACTTTAAACCAACTTTCATCTGGACCTGAAAAAATTTCCTTGGTTCTCAAAAGAGGATGGAGTCTGGAATTCTCAGGTCATGCACACCCCTCTTTAGTTTTATAACATAGAGAAATAGAGTTGTAATTATGCTAACAAAGATTATGGATCCTTTTAGTACACATTAAAATTATGGCACGAGCCACTGATATACACAGGTAAATTAGATTTATTAAAAGAAGATTGTACACAATTCTTTTTCTATTTTTAAGTAAACAAATAAGCTAACACTTAAACATGCTGTGAATTTTTTTTTTAAATTGCATGTTAAATAAGAAATATTTTTTCTTTAATATCGATAAAAATAAATTGGTGGGTTTTTGAGATAGCAATTTTTAAGTTAACCTATATTAGTCATTCAAATCTGTGGGTTTTTACTATGTGGTCAGTTTTTATTTATTCATTAGCATCAGGGAGTAAGAAAAAAAACACAAGGAAGAATATGGCTCATCTGCTTTTATCAGGAACCAATGGTCCCAGTAAATATTGATAAAGAGATCAGACAAGTTTTAGTTGCTTAAGAATGTCCTACCTCCGTCTCTCGCCTCACTGACGAATGATTTGTTTCAAAAGAGGGAACTTTGAACAAAAAAAAATTAATAATGTATTAAAATCAGTAACATTTATGTTTTAAGTAATCATATAAACAAAGAATATTTTAAAAAAGCACTAAAAAATTATCAGCATTAAGCCTGACCTATATCAGGATTTCTGTGTTTTACTGATGGTGCTTTATTGTCATCTTTGATCTCAGAATCATCCCCTTTCTTTAAAGTATTGCCAACTCTAAAAATAAACATGTTTCATATTAAAATGCAGACATGTTACACATTTTATTTCAGCCTAACAATTTCTGTATGTGCAGAAATAGTTTTTGTTTTACCTTTTGCTAGCCATTTTTACAATGACTTTATTGCCACCTTCAAATGTGCTCCCATTAGTTCCTTCAATTGCTTTGAATGCATCTTCCTCACAGTAAAACTTTACTAAACTGAAAAAAGTTCATCAACTTCAAGATATTAAAATATGAATAAATTGTTAATTTAGTTTCTCAAAAAAAAAGGAATAAATTTAAATTTATTAAATTAGTTAGTGGACTGAAATACTACAATTTTTTAAACACAGATTTTGATTATTTTGTTCTTAATAATAATATTTCAAATACAAACCCAAATTTACTCCCATCTTGATTACTGTTGATAAATATGGTGTGTATCTCACCAAATTTTGAAAATATTTTGCCAATCTTTTTCTTAAAATAAAAAGAAAAAACCAACTGATCAAAATTAAAGTACAACATGAATAATAGTCTCTAAGGTAAATTATTACCACGCAACACAGGATGAGAAGCACTGTAATATTCTAATATTGTTATTATCAACAAAATTCAATACTATGTCAAACTTTTTATTAATCAGTAGTATATACATTTTAAAAATTATGCTGACTTTAACAAAAAAGTTTTTTCAACGATTTTCATCAAGCTGGAAAATTTTGCAACTTTAGTCACTGAAGTAGGCCAGAGCCACGTAACAGTCAAGGGCCCTGAGACAAACCAGTGTGTTTAGACACCTATAACAAACATTAAAAGAATGAAATATAATGGTTAACTCAATTAGCATGGGAGGTGCGTTGGTGTCTTGTATATCACTCATAAATTATAGGGCTTTTTGAGTTGCCTCTGAGCCTTTAGCAAGTACTGGAAGTGGGTAAGTGCTGGGCAAGCAAATGCATTAATATTTGTTATGCCTTGGGGAAAGTGCCACTGCAGGCCTACCCATTTGCTGATTCAGATGATTCTGAAGTAGGCTTAGTTGGAAAAGCATAAGACATTATCATAATGATTATGACATGTCTTAAATTTTTTTTATTAAAAATGAGATTGCATAATTTGTTATGTTTTAACGCCAATTATATGATGAGATATACCAAAGTTGAATGTGATTACAATTATAATGACACCCAATGATTAAAATCCAAGTAGTATAAAATAGCATAACAATTTAAAAAAAAAATCCTTGCACTCATAAGGTTTAAGTCTTTTTAACTTAGACTTAAGTAAGTTTTTACGTACATTTTTTAATTCATACCCAAATACAGATAAATTTAGATGGCATGTTATTTTTTAAAAATAAAAAAAAGCAATCGAAATATAAACCTGATCAGCATCTTGGGGAAGATTCCCAATGTAAACATCGAATGTTGGTACTTTTTTCGGCTGACTGGACGCCGACATCGTGGATTCAAACAACTGTTTTTATCTCAAAGTAAACTATTAAAAAGCAAAATTGGAAATGATTGTGAATTAAAGAGTTTTAAAATAATTTTATATAAAAAATAACTTGATTAATGGACAAATATTTTTTTTTAATTTTAGGTATTCAACGCCTAGAAAGCGCATTACTTTAATTTTTGTCATCTGTACACACTCAACACAGATAGCAAGCAATACAGTGAGAACAGAGCAACAACGGATAAAGATATTAACCGAAATTCAGAAGATTGAAAACGAAAACAAAAACGAAATGCTATATTTCCGTTCACGAACGGGACCGGAATTTTGTGAATTTAATTCTTGACCTAGTTTAAGAACTATCAGCGCATCACTTTTACGTTAAAATGTACGCACAATTACATTCTTAAAAGTCAGATAAAAAGGCCATCATTAATATTAGTCTGCTAGTATTAACAGCATATATTGTATAAGTCTTCATAAAGTAGTGTGTAACTGATCTGTTTAGTTTAGTATGATTGTAAATTTTATGAATTTTCTTAACACATTGAATATATTGACAGTTGACTTGTCTATATCTCACATCACATATTTAAAGTCTACATAATATTGGTACATATAACGTGTATTTGTAATTGGCTAATGAACGAATAACATGCATTTTTTCTTGAAAAAAAATGCGCAAGATTATATTTAGCCAATGTAAGTGAGTAGAACTCAGATCTTTGCTGATTCAATTCTATTGATCAAAAAAAGAACCATTGATCTCGTGGGCGGACTATGGTATTCTGGGAACATAATTTTTTGAACACATTCCAGTTATAACGTTTTTTCTCTCCAAGCACAGCTGCTATTTTTTCATATTTCTTCAATCAAATTTATGTAAAATATAGAAATGTTGTCATTTATAAATATTATTAGGCTTTTTATTAAATTATATATTTCCTAGAGCTCTATATTTATTAGTAGATATTTTAAATTTAAGTCATTATTTCAAATAAATAAAATAGAAAAAAAAACCCAAATAACACTGATCATTGATTTTTTAAAAGTATTTGTATATTGCTATAATTACTAATAAAATTATTATATAAATTGTATGTGTATATATACACACACACATATGATATATATATACATATATAAACAGTCCGATTTAGGCTGTGGCCTAGGTCCCCTGTGAAATAAGGGGCCCCAAAATGTTAAGTGGTATACAAAGATAAAAATTTGTAATATTTTTTGTTCAAATGGGGCCTCAAATTTTGGTTGTCCTAGGGCCCCTAAAATTGTAAATTTGGCTGTGAGTGTTACCGGTCTGTTAGAGAAAAATATTTATTGATGTTTTTATGCTATATACAAAGCACAAACGAGTTATATATTTGTATACATTATTAGATTAACAACTTATACGATTTATATATAACTGATGTTATATATATTTAAACTTTAGTCATTTTATTATGAATGATTATGCTAACTATAATCATTAAACACAGGACCATTTTATAGCTATAAAATATATATATATGTATTTATATATATGTATTTATATATTTAGTCACACAACACACTTTTTTGTGATCTATTTATATTAAACATATTTTGTTGCAGCTTTCTTACCATGGGCAGACATCAAGAAAATAAAAGTCGGATGTTTTATGAATATGATAAGACAACAGATAGATCAGCTTGTACCATTGCAGGGTGTAAAAGGAAAATAAGGGGAAACCATGCAGGTAATCTACAGCGACACTTGATGGCATGTCATAAAGAAAAATATGAGGAAGTATTTACAGATTCCTCCACAATGAAACAGCCTCCAGATAAGAAAAGGTGCTTGCAGCAATCTACTCCAGACAATAACCTTGTGAGACATGAAATGCAAATACCTAAAGAGTTGGCTAATGATGCACTCTTAGCTGCATGTACAGAACTTGTGACTGTTAATGGTCGACCCTTTAGTATCTTCAGTGATTCTGGCTTCAAAAAAATAATTGATTTAATTGCACATGGCCTAGGGAGCAAAGTTACCATTACTCCAAGTAATATTAAAACTTACATTACTCAGGTTGCAACCAGATGGCGTTCAACAGTTAAGCAAGAAATGCAAGATAGACTATTGTCTTTAAAAGTTGACTGTGCCACAAAATCAGACATGAGTGTTTTGGGAATTAATGTACAATATCTGGACAAAAATGAGATTATTATGCACTCGCTAGCGATAAAGGAGCTTAAAGGAAAAGTCTCTTCTTCTAGTATTGCTATCATTATCATGGACATTCTGAAAAATTTTGATATAGATCTAAAGCAGATCTTCAGTGTAACCACAGATGATGGCACAAACATGCTTAAGGGAGTAAAGCTGCTGGGTGAAAAACAATGTGATTTTGAAAAAAATTGGAGTAATAATGATGACCCTGAAGAAAAGGAAGATCCACCCTCTAAAAAAGAACTTCCATTTGATGAGATAAGTGCAGATGAATCCAAAGATATTTTCTTATCTAATTTAGATGACTCAATACTAAAAATCATCAGAGAATTCAGTTCAAGCCCCATTATTCGCAGGGTAAAATGTGCTGCAAGTATTCTGCACTTAGCAGTTGATGATGCTTTGAAAGAAAGAAACATCGCAATGATAATTTTCAAAGCTAGAAATGTTTGTAAAAAATTAATGACTGACAATGTTTCAAGTATAATTAAACACATGAAACTGCCAAAACCAATAATAGATTGTGCTACCTGTTGGCTTAGTACATATGAAATGTTGGAAAGGCTTTTGCACTTACAAACCTTTTGTAAGGATATGAGTGGGAGCATTGAAGACTTAGAGATGGAAGAAAATGATTGGACAATGTTAGAAATTATTATTGACTGTCTTAAACCAGCTAAAAAAACTACCAAACTGTTTCAGAGCCACCAATTGCTTGCAGGAGATTTTTACAGTGCATGGTATAAGTGTAAGGCTGATTCTGCTAAGGCTAGCAAAAACTTTGGAAAGCATTTTTCAATTAGCATGGACAACAGAGAAAAACAATTGTTTGAGGAGGATGTGATACTCGCTGTTATATTCCTTGACCCAAGATTTAAAGTAATATTGGATGAGAATCAGATTGAAAAAGCCAAAAAATATATCATGCATGCATATAATATATTGCAAAGTATTAAGCAAGCTACATCAACAATTCATTTTGGGGTTGAATTAATATGTGAATCATTTGAAACGACAGAAGATGACAATGACATTGAATCATTTTTGAGGAGAAAAGAAAGCAGTCACAACATCTCAACATCCACACTAGTGAGAAAGGACATTAGATCTCTTCTAGATTTATACCAAGAAGAACCTAGAGAAAGAAGAGATTCCTCTCTTTTTGAATACTGGAACAGAAAAGAAGTTTCAATGCCTAACTTAAGTGAAATTGCAAAAAGCATCTTAAGTATGCCAATGACTCAAGTCAGTGTAGATAGGGCATTTTCTGCTCTTAAATATATTCAGAAAACAAGATCATCAGTAAATGAAGATTTCATGGAAGATGTACTTCTCATTCGTTTCAATAATATTCTCAAATAGTTCATATTTTTTTTTCATCTATTTTATTGGTGTATGATTCAAAACTTAAACAAATATTTACAGAAACTACAATATCACGATTTTACTTTAAACATTCATTGATCAAATGATGACCTCAATAGGAAAAATAATGGGCAGGGGGAAAAATATTTGGACAGATATAAAATATACAAAATTTATTGCTGTGACATGTTATTAAAATATTTTAAATAAAACATTGTATAATATGGATGAATTGCAAGCCTTGTAGCTTTTAATTTTTTTAGTTATTATGCCTTCTCTTGACTCAGCTATTATTTGACTATTTGTGTTTAACCAAAGTGATTAGTAGTAACTAAGTAATGGGTAAGGAGTATTTTAGATTCTTCCTGGGATGCCACACAAGCTTAGAATCAATATACTATTAATTTTTCTCCAGTATTTTGTTACTGATATAATCTATATATTAAAATGAGAGGACGGGTGGTTGAGAGGTGTAGAGGGCTTGACTGTTGACCGGAGTGTCCCGGGTTCGAATCTCAGCGAGAACCTGGGGATTTTTTTCAGGTCTTGGTGAAAGTCCACACAGCTTTAAATGGGTACCTGACTTTTAGTTGGAGGAGTAAAGGCGGATGGGCATTGTGCTAATCACACAATCCCTTTATATTCTGAGGTTTCTGAAACAGAAGAACTCTATACTTCATCTGCCCCTATGAGCCCTTTGGGGCTTAAGGGAACTTTACTTTGCTTATATATTAAAATAGAATGCATGTATTAACTTCAATGTGTAATTTTGATTATTCATAAGAAATGTAATCTTCAGACTAATAAACATATTTTGTAAAAAGCTATTTTAAGACTATAATAGTTTATTTTTACAAGTAAATAATCAGTAATATGTTACAGAGATTATGTTGACTTTTCAAGGGATAGATTGAACTAAAGATAAAGGAGTGGGAAAATTTTCAATGGTACAGAACGAATAAAAGGCAAACTAATTGTATACATGTATATGGCTTTATAATAAAACAATAATTGTATTAAATGACTTTTATTTTTTAAGTGTATATTTATAGTTTATAAGATTTTTTTTCTTCTAAATTGAATTTCTAAATCAAACCCAAATAAAAAATTCAACTACTGTAACATACAAAAAAAATTACAGTAGTAACATGTATGTGAATGCATTAGTCATACATAACATTATGAAAATATATACATGTTAACAATTGCCAAATTAATCGCACCAATTGTGGATGACTAATTTGTAACTTTAAAAAAACAAAATCAGTGCATAACCAGTAAAGACAACAAAGAAAGAAAATTTGAATTATAAAAAAAAAAAACTTGCAAATACTTCTTTCCATCTGCTTAATTGTATTTTAACTTTTCTTTCATATCACAAGCAGTGTCTTCAAAATATAAGCCACATACGCATAACAGAGCTTATGAAACAAATTTAAGTTGTAATTTTTTTGTTACGGATATTTTAAATAAATGTAAAATTTAACCAACTTCTTTCTTATCAGTGTTGGGTAGTAACTTCAAGGCATTTTTTAATTTTTGGGAAACATTTTAAATGTTGAGAGATTAATGGTGGAAGGGAAAAATAAAAGTGAACAAATACCATACTCTTACAAAAATATTATGCTTTTACCAAAAGAAAAAGTGTGGGTAAACAACAAAGTGTATTGAAAAAATGATATAAGAGAAAAAAAGGGAACTTACTACGTATACGAAAGCCTCTTAAAGTATAAATTTACAATTTCATTTACAGTAAGTTTTTGTAATCATTTTTGTTTAATTTTTATTTGTACTTAAGACTAACATTTAGAATATATACCTCTGAAAGAAAAAGTATTTTTTAATTATACTTTTTTACATTTTTTACATGCACATTTCTAGTAAAAATGATTAAGTAATTTTTCTTTAAAAATGACATAAGAATCCACATTTTTGGTTTGAAATTCTTTAATGAGTCTACATGCTCATCAGGCAACTCCAAATGATTAATTAATTAGATTCCTTCATTTAAATTTTAATAATGAAACAATTCATCCGCATAACTGTTTAAACAGTCTCAAACAGCCTTTGCTTTCACATTTACTGAGGTTCTTCCATCAAATGTTAAAGGAAGCATTTAAGAAAATTGGGACAAGATAATATAAACGGCATAGGGATAACAGAAGGCATGTACTAACAAAATTCGTAAACATAGTTGTTTTAGAACTGCAAGGTATCTAATCTCAGCCCATATTAAGAAGAAAAAATACATTGGTTTAAAAGGAAAAGTAGACCATTTTCTGTTCAAAATGACCATAAAAGTATATGAACAAATGTGGGGCGACATAGAGAAAAATATAAAGATATAAAGACACAGTTCAAATCTCAATAAATGAAATAAAATTACATGTTTGCTGAAAAAAACAATTTCTTTTAACAAGATCTTAAACTTAAATATAGCAATAGAAAAAAAACATATTACTTACAAACATTACTTTAAAATGTACATATTTTTTACAACATAAATTCTCAATATTTTATGCTAAAAATTCAAATTTCCTTTTGATTTATTTTATATAAATTCTGAATCGGATTGACATATATTTCTTTTGTGTTGGATTTAAGATGCGAATGCTGACTTGTAGCTGTAGTGATAAGCCAAATAAATGTAAAAAGAAAGAAAAAAAAAGTTCCCTTCTTAGCCCTAACGGGCCTTCGGGGCAGATGAAGTGTAGAATTCATCTGTTTCTATAACCTCGGCATATGAAGGGATTGTGTGGTTAGCACAACGCCCAGCCGCCTTTACTTCCCCAACTTAAGTCAGGTACCCATTTAAAGCTGGGTGGACTTGTGGGACGACTTTGCACCTAATTTCACCTGGAAAAATTCCATGGGCCTCACCGAGGACCGAACCCAGGACTCTCAGGTCGACAGTCGAGTATCTACACCACTCGGCCATCCGTCCCACAAAATAAATGTAAACAAATATATAAATCAAAAAGAAAGATTTAGTGAAATTTACAAATTATTTAAATAAGAATGAATTTTTTTTTAATTTGATGAGCTGAGAGTAAGTTAAAATTTTCTTTAAAATTAACTTAAGTGCAACTAAATTTTTCAGAACATTAAAACATGCAAATATTTCACTTATGACTAGAGATGTCATTGTTTAGCAAATGTAAAAGTTACATCCTCAATAAACATTTTACTTAATGGATTTTCAAATGATGGAAGTAGAGCTGTTAATAATTATGAACATTGGTATGAAAAATGTGTTCATTTCAATACAAGCTGCGTAGCTAAAACTGAATGTTCAGATAAAAGAAATACTATAGTTTAATTAGAACATTTCTGTACAGAGATATCAGTTAAAAGATATTGTATAAACCATCAATGATTTTGATATCATGCTTCCCTACAGCAATCATAAATAGCTAACAACCGATGAGAGACAGACATTTTATACCATTAAATTACATAACCTCCAGTATGTGAAAATAATTTATGCTGTGCAACTTAGTGACACCACATATATGTTTTCTAACATACTGTAAATGTATTTTCTCAGACATTAGATAATGGTTAATGTTAACTAAGTAAAAACTGAACAAAAAAGGATAATAACTATTTCTCTGTTCACCAGTGGATAAAGTTATAACATATTACAAGAAAAAAATAAGGGTAAACACTAATTACTAAATTACTACTAATTTCTGAAATGATGAAATATGATAACAAATAGGTGAAGTAAAATAAGTTTTCAAAACGAGATTAAATTTTAATTTTTTGATTCGGAACAATTAGTTGTTTTTTTTTTAGCAAAACATTGTGGGGTTAAAAAGTTATAGGCCTAAAGGTAATTTAAAAATAGCAAAGAATACATTCAACATAAATAATCTATTTAATATACAAGGATTGAATTCTAATTATTTCAGAAACTAGTTCATGTCAGATCACAGTCAATAAACAATTGCAATTAAAAGTAATCTTTTATACATGTATATATATTTTTATGTACACTCAAAATGATTTTAAATTCCACTGTAACATTTTTTTGAGCAACTAAGACTAATCGTAGGGGGAGATATATAATGACAATAAAACAAAAAGTTCACAGAAGCCTCTTTTAAAATTTTTTTTTTGAATTTCTAAGTATTGGTCTATTCATGCTGTATAAATAAAAATATTAACAGTGAGACTAGATTTATATAACTCTTAACTAATGATACCCTTTTTTAAAATCTGAATTCATATTTTAAGGACACTGTTTAACTGGTGTTAATGAAAAAATAAAACAACAACAGTAAATCTCCACAGAAATAGACTAGTAGCAGTGCCTATTGGTGTTTCAGTTTTTATCAAAAAAATTATACAGTTAGTTATGGCTTGATTTAAGCTTCCACAAATTATTTATGGATATTACTGTGGGGAAAAGAGACACTAAACAAAAGAATTATTATTCTCATCAAACATAAATAATTGTCTGTACCAATAGAGGATTACTCAGTGTAAATTCAAAATGGATAGACTAAGTCATTGATCAAATACCTATGCTACCTAGTAGTCATTTTTTTTTACAACTGAAACAAGCCAAGGTTCAGTTGTATATTCCTGACGACTATAGCAGTGATACAGAAAGGACAATATTACTTCCAGTAGTGAAAACAAGTTTCTTTACTCATCCATTTAAATTTTAAAAAATGCTATTTTTTGTTAGTGTTAACTAGAAAAATCACAACATGGACCAAACCAAAATGCAATGAAATTAATATTCCTCTGCCCAAGGATTTTCTTCAAGATATGTGTCAATTACTTCCTTTAAAGAAAAATTTGGAATTAGCTGTTCCTGCGTCAGATCTGTGCGTGTTACTGGATCAAAATGCCCAACTCTCTATTATAAAAAAAAAGAATAAAATCAATCAATAAAACTGGCTAGTTAATTTCATATGATACTGGACTCTAAAGACAGGCCTACATAACATATTAAATGAATTTCCAAATTTTTATTTACATATTATTTACAAATGCTATATTTAATTTTTTTTTAATATTCAAGAAAAAAAGTGACATGTTTAAGGCATAACATTAAAAACAGTAAATGTAATTAATTTAGAAAAACCTTACCTGAAGATGCTCAATTATATCCTTTTTGTCATATGTAATTCCACTTGGGGTAATCACCGGCTCCCTCATGATTTCAAAGCTTATCTTGCCACATAGATAATCAGGCACATCCCTCTTCTGTTAAATTAAAGACAGAAAGTAAAATGTCTATAAAAAAAAATAAAATAAAGAAAGAATTCTCAAAAGAGTTATAGAATACAAATCAATATCTGTTGAATTAAACATTAATCTAGTCATGCAGATAAATATTTAGTGTAGCTTTTGATGTTGTTGGAGTGTGGACAGCCCAATGCTACAGGTCAGCTTAGACACTCCAAAAAATGTCATAAACTAATAATAGGAATATTATCAATCTATACTGGGCAGCAGCGTTTGCATAATTAATGCAAATAAAAAATGTAAAAAAGGTGACATAATTTTTTTTTTACCTTCCTTCTTTCATCTAGCTGTGCGAATAAACTGTTGACGTCCGACAATCTTTTTTCCTAAAAACGAAAGTTAGAGAATTAGGGCTAAATATTTTCACAATTTAAGTACATTGTAAAAAAAGAAGCTGCATATTATCGTATCCACTTATTAAACTCTTATTTCAAAGCTTATTCAAACTACAATGTATATGTTTTCTATATAAGCTGTATTTTTTATTTCACTCAAAACATTTTTACAGTTTTGAATTACCATTTTTAACAGATATAAGATGCATCTGACCATAAGATGCACTCAGTTTTTAGAGAAAGAAAACAAGAAAAATAATATTTTACAGCCCTGCCAGACAGCATTCGGACAAAAAGACATGCCCCACCTTTGGGGAAAAAAGTGTGGTATTTACTATTTCTATAAATTAACATATTTAATTTGGTCCTTACAGTAAGTTCTTAAAAAACTCAAATCAACTGTTAGTCAGGCATAAATAAAACAATTAAAGCTTTGGATGTATGTTATTAATATTTCAACTTACTGACTGTTCAATAATGTTTTCGACATCTTCACAACTGGCCATTCCATCATCTTTTTTTAAAGATTCTATCTTCCTGCAAATAAATAATAAGCTTAACATGTTTAGACAATAATAACATTTTTGCCATTTAATAAAAAAGTGAATATTTACTTTTGGTAAATTAAAAAAAAAATAACAACAGACCTGTCTCTGTCTTCTTTGATAAGACGGTTCAAGTATGTCTGAAGTTCTATTTCCTGTTGGATTCTCTTCTCTTCTATAGAGTTCCATCGTCTTTTTTTAGCTATTCTTAAAGTGTTTGTAATATCATCACCAAAATTCAGTTTCTGTTCCTTTGCAAGATCATGAGCTGAAGTAAAATAAGTTCACCTTAGAAATGGAAACTGCCATTTTGGTGAAGCCAACTAAAAATATTTCCACACGATTTACTAAGTACCAGTATATAAAAAAATTATAAGCTTACCCTTTTTTAGTGCAGCTATTGCTTCATCATATAAATTTTGTTCTAAAAAAGCCTGACCCATGAAAAAATGACCTTTAACCCATGATCTATCTATTTCAAGAGCTCGTTGACAATCTTGATGGGCCTTTTCAAACTGCCTTAGTTTCAAATGACAAAGTGCCCGATTTGTAAAAAACAGAGCTGTTGTGGGATTTTTAATCTGTTGAAAAAAGAATTCTATCAATAAATAGTGTTAAAAATATGTTTTATCAAACTTAGAAAGGAAACTTGAAGAGCTATGATGAATTTTAAGGGATTAATAAAATTTAATTGAAATATTCCACTGAAATACATTTATTAATATATAACAGATCAAAGTAGATTATATTAAGTCTTCGGCGTCCGAACATAGTAATTTCCTGATTTATTTACGGATGAGAATGACCCCCCTTTGAACCCAAAAAATTAATATTTTCTTTCAAAATATTGTTATATATTTTTTTTTATTTTAAAGAGCGATAATAAAATTAGTTAAAATAAAAATGAACAATAAAAAAAATAAATTTTGAAATTTAAAATATTACACGAGAAAAAAAACCTTTTGTGCCGACACGACAGTCGCCATTTTGGCTGGTTCGTTTACAGCGTGTATCTGTCGGCACACTTCTGTCTCCTTTTAAATAATAAAACAGCTAATGACGACTCGGATTTTAGTTCAAACTATTCCCCTAGTAAAGTTCTCATGAATGGGAGTCAGATGGTAGCCTTTATTCATCATAGCATGAAGATATTGCATTAGTTTCTCCACTGAATGCTAATCTAAGAATGTAAGTATGATGTTTTCTTATTTTATGCTAATAATTTTAATTTTTTTAAATGAAAAATATTTTGTTTTCTATTTTCCTGGATATTATTAGTTAAAGTATTCATTTCTATGTTAAATAAATCTGATTTTTCTTTAAAATTTTATAATTTTCTGTAATGAATCAATAAATAATAACACGTGCTAAAGCATTGTTTATGTTATCAGCTGATTTTAATTTTTGGCTAAATAAATGAATCCTTTATAAAGAAAATTATGGAATATTCTGTCATGTAATTTAAAAAGAGATATAAATTTGTAATGGTGTTAACTACATTTTTTTAAACCTGATAGTCTATATAAATGTAATTCTATTATTATGCAGTATATTTATATAAATATTTTGTCTTATCCTTAACTTTAGGGAACAAACATATATGACTATGACATTTAGTGATGATGGACCTCTCAAAGCGATTCGACACTTCCAGCAAGGGGACCAGGCCTTCATCTTTTCAATGATGAATGACAAGAAATAAGACAATGTTATCTTGAATTTCTTATGCCAGGTAACAATCATTCATAAATAAAATAGCCTGCTAATAATATCAAAATAAAGCATTGTTTATGTTATCAGCTGATTTTAATTTTTGACTAAATAAATGAAAATGCTTATAAAGAAAATTATGGAATATTCTGTCATGTAATTTAAAAAAGATATAAACTTATAATTGTGTTAACTACATTTTTTTTTAAACCTGATAGTCTATATAAATGTAATTCTATTATTATGCAGTATATTTATATAAATATTTTGTCTTATCCTTAACTTTAGGGAACAAACATATATGACTATCGCATTAGTGATGATGGACCTCTCAAAGCGATTCGACACTTACAGCTAGGGCACCAGGCCTTCATCTTTTCGATGATGAATGACAAGAAACAAGACAATGTTATCTTGAATTTCTTATGCCAGGTAACAATCATTTATAAATAAAATGGCCTACTAGTAATATCAAATTCATTGGTGTATATGTATTCTTTACTAAGGAAGAAAAGTGTTTTTGCTTTTCTGCAGGAGCTTTTATCAAGTTGTGTTCTTCTGGAGTTATGGTACAAATTGGGAACTATACAAACAGCAATGCAAAACATGAGGAAGACCTGAAAAGTTCCCTGTAGGAGTACTGGACTAAGTGACACCCAATGAGCTTTACATACTTTTTGTTTTGTGCATGAGTATTATTCTAACACCAATTTAACATTCATATTTCTCCACACATTCATATTTCTCCACCGTTGTGCTATTCTATGGACTTTGGATGTGATCATTCATATCTAAGCTCAGATTCAAACTAATTCATGGATTTTAAAAATATAAAATTTTGAGACTGAACAACACACTGATTGGCAAGCCAAGGTAAAATATCCATTAATTTTTTTAGAATAAAGTGTACTGCCTGCCTTATGAAAATCTTACTATAGATGAAATAATCTGCATTGGTGAATATAGTTTTAGACAATACATTATAGATAAGCCAACTAAATAGGGGATGGAAATTTGGGTTTCAGCTGATACATGTTGAAGAAATGAGCACAATGTTAAAATATCTTTCACTTAATTTCAGGAAAAAAAATCTTTTTTTTTTTCGATAAAGAAATGTTTTTGCATGTTTTACTGAAAATGATTTTTAATTATATTTGTGGATAAATATTTATGAATCCTTAGTACATTGTGTATATTAAATTTAGATTTAATATAATCATAAGAATTACAAGGATTATTATAAAAAAAATTATTTCTACCTGTTTTTTTAATTGTGAATAAAATTTAACACCATCTTTTTTTTCTACATTTTACATACTATAAAATCATTATAAAAAAGTTGTCTAAAGTAATCTAATAGATGATAAAACATTCTGCATTTCTGCTCTCACTAATATATAATATGTGGCATTTTATTCAATTTAAATTAATTTGTTTTTGTTTGTTTTGGTTATCTGATAATTTCGGCTCATAAAATTAGTGTGTGTGTTTTATATAAAATGTCATAACTATTTTATTTATTGATAGATTTCATTGAATTTTGTGTTGTAATATGTAATTTTGACTGAGGTTTCATATAAGAATAAAATTTACAGTATATCTAAAAAAGATTTTTTTTTCCTTCTTGGTGTTTGATGTTTGTTTGTAAATTGTAAAAAAAAAATAATTTTTTTTTTTTAATGCAAATTTTTTTTTTATTTAAGAGATATGTCAACAAAAATAGCACAGTTTTAATGTTTGTGCATTTCTGAATGAGTTGATATATAATAATGGGTATTTTAAAAAGTTTTAAATGAACAAAAACTTCATTGAACAGAGCAACCCAATGATAGTTAAAAAAGGGCAAAAAACCATAGGTCACGGAAGAGTTAATACAAAAAATATTAAGTTTAAACTATGAGCAGCAATGTGGAAAAGGATTTTTTTTTTTAAATGAAACATTATTTAACTAATCATATCAGTGAAAATACTACATTATATTTTGAATTTACCTTAGATTGTCATAAGGTAGAGGTTACTAAAAACTTACATTAATTGTCTTCTAAATGCAAAAAGTAAATGATTACATTAAATTTTGTTAAAAAAACTTTTTTTTTAAACATATTTTTCTTTATTTAAACAGCATAAACAAAATTAAGGGAAAGGTTATGACAATAGACACCATGGTAAAACTAGCATTTGTTGAAATCTGGCTATTACACTAGTTTGGTATCAGTGTGTAGTGAATGCCCAAAAGGAAGCAAATACATCTGCAATGCAGCCATATTGTGTACCTACAAAGCAATCATATTGAGTTAAAGCAAAAAAAATGTTTACTTATAATTTACTATATTTAAATGATACAACAGTAGTGGAGATGAGAATGTAAAACTTAAGTTTACAGAATTTTGCAGGCAAAATAGTTTTTAAGATAAAAATTTTAGAAGCAAATAACTTGAACTGATTTCTTGAAAATTAGTCTTATCACTTAAAATTGTTTTTCACAATTCATCTATATTAAAAAATAATGCCTACATTCCATTTAATAAATTGTATGCTGATTTTTCCAAGGATATTATTACCCCATTTAGCGCTCTGGATTTGTTGGAATGTAACCCACCCCCTCCCACATTTAGAAAGGTATGACTGTAAAAAAGGAAAAGAAAGTGGCTCTTTACAAATATATATTTAGCTACCCTTGGTCTAAGACTAAGTAATTGCTTAAAAAAATACCGCAAGATAGCATATAATTGAGCTTATATACTAAAAAAAATTTACATACACAACCTTTCTTTGCACTTTAAAAAAAATTAATTTGAAGAAAAATAGCATCGCCTTAGAAAATTTGTTAAGTATATATCTATCTATAACTTAAAGGTCTTTCTTAGACACAGCTATAATTGGCCTAAAAAATGCAAATATATGGAGTACAGGAACAAATTCAAATGATATACAAGGATTTATCTAGGGGACGCATGTTGTGCTGTAAAGTGCTCAACTGTCGACCAATGTCCCTGGTTCAACAGGGGACACATGTTGTGCTGTAAAGTGCTCAACTGTCCTTACTATTTATTTCCAGGGTCCAACTATAGATGCACATGCGCTCTAGACGGACTTTATTTTTTTACGGCTGTGATGTGCGCATGCGCGATAGCTGGACTCCGAATTTTTTTTTCCGGGGTCCGGCTATAGATATTGCTCCTAACCCTATCCCTAACCCTAGCCCCGAAAACAAAAAAATATGCATCCGTAGCTGGACCCGGAAAAAAATAATATGGAGTTACCGTTACTTTGAACCGTAGCCACTTCGATATTTATAATATTAATTTTATCATTTTTATAGTCTTTGACTCCTTAGTCTAAGGCTTAGACTGCATAGCCTATAGCGGATAGGGCAGGGAATGTCATTTCCACCCCCTCCAGCTCCAATAACTTTACTAAAAAAGACAATTTAAAAATGTGTTCCTGAAACACAAACTACATAATTTTGAATTCGCATGGTATAAGAAAAATCAGCATAAAACAACACATTATAACATACGTTATCATTCATAAATCAGTCATCTAAACAACATAACTCACAATTGCTTTTGTGTAGCAAGCTATGGCATCGTCATACTTTCTCGCAGCAAATAACTTATTGCCTTGGTTTCTAAGCTCTAAGGCACTCATTCTGATTACAAAAGCACAGATTTCATTTATTAATTTTTCTACCAATACTTCGGATTACTATTGAATTCGTAAAGTTACATAAATTTACTTCGCTTTATTTTCCAAGACATGTTTACTTCCCAGAATGCATTGTAAGGTTGTATTGCCAGGTGGGCTTTATAATCAAACAGTTTATCGTAACGCAGTGGCTACGGTTCGGTCCGACCGAACGCGTATTTTTTTTTTCGGGTACCAACCTTACTTATTATTGCATAGCGGCCGAGTCGCTGCACTGAACTATATAACAACATAATTTTTTTTTTTTTCAGAATTTTTTTTTTCAGGATTAGGGTTAGGGATAGGGTTAGAGATAGGGTTAGGGATAGGGTTAGGGATAGGGTTAGAGATAGGGTTAGGGTTTGGAGCAATATTATCTATGGCTGGTACCCTAAGTAAAAAAAATACGGGTTCGGTCGGACCGAACCGTAGCCACTGCCTTATCGTAATTTTAATAGAGGTACGTACATTTTTGAACTTCTTAAAGAAAAATTTAGAGATAGATGTAATTATAATACATTATTATATGTTGCATACATATAGTAAGGGGCAGTTAACATATTAGGGCTATAAACGCAAAAGATGAGCTGACCCCACTTTAAATTACAACAAAATATGCCAGGAGTGGCTTTACAATTAGTATTTGTAGTATAGTAATTCTCCCGCAACATGTCTAGAGTAAGAGGGGCCCTCCTAAAAATTCTTTTTGTGGTCACATAAATCTTCCTAAACATAGGCCATATTATCAATGACACTATATACTAGCTAGTACTACTAGTAGTATAACAACATCCCTTACTAATTGTATAACTCCCATCAATAAAAAACAAACAAACAGGAATCTAACATTTTTGATTTTGTTCTATTACATTTTTTGGGATACTATAAATGAAGATTTTTTTTCCCCTACTGGATTGGTTGAAAGAAATTAAACATCTGGCAACCTTGTTTTATAGTAGATATATAGTCATAGTAGGAAGGCAGTGGCTACGGTTCGGTCCGACCGAACGCGTATTTTTTTTTTTCGGGTACCAGCCTTACTTATTATTGCATAGCGGCCGAGTCGCTGCACTGAACTATATAACAACATAATTTTTTTTTTTTTCAGAATTTTTTTTTTCAGGATTAGGGTTAGGGATAGTGCTAGGGATAGGGTGTGGAGCAATATTATCTATGGCTGGTACCCTAAGTAAAAAAAATACGGATTCGGTCGGACCGAACCGTAGCCACTGCCTAGTAGGAATGTCCAATAAACAAAACACAAAGAGATAGAAGTTTTAAATGAATATCATTTACATGTCCTTTTTTTTCACAAAAATTCTCAACAGGGGAAAGCCATACATAAATTAAAAAAAAATATATGGAAAATTTATTATATTTAAAATAGTATTAATATTAAGAATGTATTATTTGATAAAAAAAGTAGTAAATTGAAGGCATCAAAAAGCTAAATCCTTATAGAATTATGTCGGGCTAAATTAACGTTTAGGCAGTTTAGCGGGTGATAGTTTGATGTTATAAAAAAAATGGCAGAAAAATATGTATACATTCTGACTTATGAAGAATTTTCGGAGTTGTCAATAATTAGTCCATGGAAGTCCAGAATAAAAAAAAGTATTTTTGGTGGCCAGGTAGACCACTTCTACTCAAGATACATACTCATGATACTGCTGCATACTTAACTTAATTATGATTTATCAGATAAGACACAATTTTCGTGACTTGCCTTTGGATTATCAGGGTAAGGTTTTTTTTATTTTTAAAGCAATTGTTATAATATATGCATTACTTGACGTATTTTTTAAAATTAAAATAAATAAGCCGGGTCGGCCCATCCTACTCTTAACTTCAGTAACTTACGAAGTTACGAACTTGTAAACATAATCAATGACAAAACGACTGTAATTATATGTTGTTATGTTTGTTGAAGTCTTCTGTCCCCTCCCCCACTCCTCTTACATAAAAAAAAAATTTTTTACCTTCAAATGTGACGTATCCATTGACGTTTCTCTCTATGTAGGCCCTATCAACCATGTTAAAATGTTTGTTGCATAAGCTATAATCCCCAGATAAGTGGTGTGCGTAGGCCTACTTTACTTTGAGTATATAATATGATGGATAGTGACTGATTGTGTTAACGACTAGTGGACAGTGACCCAGTAATAAATGTATTGAAGTAATTATTAGTAAGATAAAGATGCACATAAGTGCCTCTGAGGCTTACACACATCTTAATAATTAAAACCGCATAAAAGGTGCTATTTATTTTATATTGTGTTGATATTAGAAATTTTCATTCAGATACATCTGAGAGAAATCATGAATAGTTCATTGGAATTTTCATCCAGAAGATCAGTAGTAGTAGCTAAAAATGGGTGTGTTGCATGTTCTAATCCCTTAGCTGCACAAGCTGGTCTTGGTAGGTATCATGACTATATTATATGCCACTAAATTTATATATTTCACAAAATAGAATGATATTATCAATTATGTGAATTTAAAGAACAAAAGATGATATTGACCAAATACAGTTTTTCTTAGCTTTAAATGCCAATTATGAAATAAAATATCACTGATAAAATATTCACATCATAACATTTATAGACATATAATGGGTGATATAACGATTAGCTATTTCAAAAGGCAATATATCATGTCTTCTTTTTTTGAGATATACTCAAGGCTGGGGGAAATGCAGCTGATGCAGCAGTGGCTGTTGCAGCAGCCTTAAATGTTACAGAGCCTATGTCTACAGGAATAGGTGGTGATGCATTTTGTTTATTTTATGACCAGTCCACCAAAACAGTCAAAGGCATAAACGGCAGGTAATCTTAAAGCTATGATATTTATATAAATTTACATAGACGGAGCTTATTGAAGGTTTTTATACTTGAACTGCTTTGATATTTAAATTATTTTATCTAATTTTATAACATATATTTTAATTTTTACTAATAGTGGCAGATCATCAGCAAGATCCTCACTAGCCAGATTAGAGGCTGATGGTTTTAATAAGTTTAACCATTATTCTCCATTACATGGTCACTCAGTGACAGTACCTGGTGCTGCTAGTGCCTGGGTTGATACAGTGTCAGAGTTTGGCAGTCAAAAGGTTTATGAAATTTTTGTACTGTCTTTTTTTTTTTTCGCTGCCAAATTATCATTTTATATGTAATTGAATTAAGTTAAAAAGAAGTTAAAAAAAACCTTTGAAGGAAAAATAATCTTAAAAATTTAATGGTAGGGTTAGGGTTCGGGTTAGATTTGTATTTCTTCAGCTTGCAAAAATATATGTCTGGTTGTGCAGATTAATTTAAAATATATAATACATCTTTGGGGCTGTCACTGATATGACCAGTTAAATGGTTAATTCAGCTTGATACACATACATTTCATTTTATATAAGAAAGCCTTTGTCATAGATAGCCAACTAAGACTGAGGCAAAATAGATTTAGTTGTAAATTTGTTGAGCATTCTTTCAGAGCAGCAGACAGTTAAGTAAACAGCATTGTAGATGTCATTATTTTCTCATATAAAAACACCTTTTTCTCATAGTCTTAGAATAGATGATAACTGTAGCAGCATCTCTTTAATTTGTTTCATTTCATGACAAGTTGTCTCTGATGGATATTTTAAAACCAGCTATAGAAATGGCAGAAACTGGCTTTCCTGTACAAGATGTAGCTTCTATGTTTTGGGCCTCTGGTATAAATAACTAAATACTTTTTAAGTGCCATTGATGAGTTTTATTTTTTTATATTAGACTTTTGTTATTAAACTATTTCGGACGTTGTTAAAATCGTCTAAAACTTTCTTAAGCTCACATCTTCTCATAATTGTCCTATAAATTATCATAAAGATAAGATGTTTAACAAATGTTCTCCTCACAGCTTTGTTTGAAACCATAATTATTAATAAAAATAGAATCATTTTTATCATTTTATATTATTTTTTTTTTTTAAAAGGTGCATCATCACTAAAAAGAGAAGAAAATATTTATGGTGGTGACATGCTTCTAAATGGGGAGGCCCCGCGTCATGGAGATGTGATGAAAAATCCACATCTGGCACACACATTCAAAGTATGGCTGTAATACTTTCTGAGCATTAGAAATATTAATACACTGTACTAATAATTGTAAGGCTTTGTTTTTAGGATGTTTAAACTCAGAAAAAATTCATTTAGCTAAAAGTTTTTGTATCTACTATTACCGTTCAGAAATCTTAATAATAACAATAAAGTAGTTTCTAACTGCACATGAAAAGCAATTTCTAAACCTCCAGTATCTTTACATTCTAATGCTTAAAACATTTATATGACTTTTCTTACCATAATTTTTTTTATGTTTTTATATTTTTTATTAAAGGAATTGGGAGCCCAAGGAAAAAAAGGGTTTTATGAAGGAAGGATTGCAAAAGCTGTTTCTGATATTGTTCAGCAGCATGGAGGCTTAATAACTGTGGAAGACATGTCCTCCCATGAAGCCACACAAGAAAGCCCTATTTATACTGATTACAAAGGATGTAGAGTATGGGAAATGCCACCCAATGGCCAGGGACTGGTGGCTCTTTTAGCTCTAAATATTTTAGAAGGATTGGATTTGAAATGTAAGATTAAAAAATAACCATTTTTATAATACTATCATAGATAGTAACTTAATACTTATTCATTTGAATCATTGAAATTATTATTATTTTTTATTTGTTTTATACATATATTGAGGCATGTTTGGAACACTTATTGAAAACATTTAGACTTCACATTGAATCACATTTTCCTTTAGATTTAAATTACTTATTTGATTAGGATAAAAAAAAAGATAAATTGCCAAAAATGTTAATATTTTTTTTTACACTGACTTGTGAAGCAGATGAATTTACTTAAGTAAAATGAAGGGTAATGGAGCAGCCCTAAAGATTGAATAGATAATCTTTTCAAAAGTTTTGATAAGAGGGAAAGTGAAGATTCCTACTACTTTGCATCATGCCTCTTTTCAGCATGCGAGCAAAACTACATCTTCTGGGATGTTCTCCTTTTAAATATTTGTCCTACACATGCTTTACATGGCAGCTGTTGGGGGTGGTTGCTTTTCTGTCAATAACAAATTCGGAAAAAAATCCAGCTTTTTTTTGACACATTGCTTTCTGCATGTTTATATCTCAAGTTTGCATTCATACATGGGGCTGTTATTTTTCATTTGTACTGAATTAAATCAGAGTGTTTGTAGGTTTGAGCCATGCAGTTTTTTTTTTGTCATCTTATCTTCATATTTCTGGAGAATATTTGTAAGCATGTGTTTAAATTGATTTGTTTTCAATTATTTTAATTGCAGCCATGGGGCACAATTCTTCATTGTATCTTCACCATTTAATTGAGAGTTTAAGACTTGCATTTGCTGATGGTCTACAATACTGTGCTGATCCAAGCCATGTTGACTTACCAATAGCAAAATTGCTGTCAAAAGACTATGCTGCTAAACGTCGATCTTTGATAGAAATAGATAGGTGAATTTTTTTAAATGTTACATTTTAACTTACAAAATTATTTTTTATTGTGTATATTGTTGATAAAAGGAGAATAGACACTGACAATTATAAATGTTTTGAAAAAACGACTTTAAAGTCATTTATGTTTGTAAAATAATACTTTTTGTTCCATTTGCAGTTTTTTAGTATACTAAAGAAAACATAAAGAATATGTTTTTTAGTTGCTTAATTATGCGAAATAATCATTGCAGAAGAATTCCAGCTCATTATTTTGAACAAAGTGGCATTGACTTAGCAGTAGGTAATGACACAGTTTATTTCACAACTGCTGACAAGTATGGCAATGCTTGTTCTTTTATAAATAGTAATTATATAGGCTTTGGCACAGGCATTGTACCTGAAGGATGTGGCTTCACTCTACAGGTTCTTAACATATTTATTATAACATCTTTTATAATATGGTGTAGTAAAAAAAATAGATCTTAGTTAAAATATTGAGTTTTGATAAAATGAAAGTTTAAAAAGGTAATTTATTTGCAGAATAGAGGCTTTGGTTTTTCTTTGGATCCATCACACAGAAATATTATAGCACCAAGGAAAAGACCATACCACACAATAATTCCTTCCATGGTGACATCAACAGAAACCAGTAAATATACTATTTTTTAGTTAATTCTTGAAATCTGAATCGAACAAATATATGAGGAGATTTAAGCCATATGAGCATAACCCACATCAGGTTAAGACTCTTCTATAAATAAATTAAAAAATGTGAAGCATTGTGCTAGTTACGCAATCCCTTAACATGTGGTGGCTACAGAAATATTTTATCATACATGTAGTAGTCTAACCCAAAAGGTGGTACTGGCTTAAAACACTTCATACATATTTTTTTAAATTTTCTATCAGATGATCTTTTGATGAGTTTTGGAGTAATGGGTGGCTACATGCAGCCACAGGGCCATGTCCAGGTACTTCTTAACATGCTAGAGTTTGGATGTAATCCACAAAATGCTCTGGACCTACCTAGAATTAACTTGGGCACTCAGCGCAGGTAATTAAATGAGTCTTATCTGTCATGCTTAAATATAAAACACAATATTGTTCATCAAGTGCTGATTATTTTAGTGTAAGATTTTTTTTTTTTTTTTCATTTCTGTTCATAGTACTCTAAGTCTTTTCGATGCTGTAGATGTTGAAGAAGGAATTTCACTGAACGTAATCTCAGACTTGAAGAAATTACAGCACTGTCCAAATTTAGTAAGAGGCATAAGCAAGCGAGCTTACTTTGGAAGGGGACAAATCATTAGCAGAGGCTCACATTGGTGGGATGTTGATAAAACTACAAGCTCCGAATCACTTTACTGGGCAGGATCTGATCCTAGAGCTGATGGTTTAGTGGCTGCTTATTAAATTTAATTTGTTTACAAATGGAGTACATTTATTATCCATTAATTCCTTTTTTTTCAATCTTTAAACAGAATATGCTTTTATTCTTTGAATCAATTGAGGACTAAAATTTAAGCCAGAATCAAAAGGATGTAAAGTTTATTACATTGAGATTTAGAGAAGATTTCTCTATTTTTCTCTAAAATAATCCCAGGTCAGAAGAAAGAGCTTTTGCAGTAAATCTTTTTGTTTCATAACACTCTTTTTAAAACGGGTAATAATGGCTATCAGTGAACAACTAAAAGAATCAATATTCTGATGAGTATTTGAATTTAAATATTCTTTTTTTATTTTCAGTTTACACAAACATGAAAAATGGCATATCTTTTTTTTATAGCTGAACTTGTTGAAAAATTGTTATACAGTATCTATTTAAAATAATTATGAATAGTGATTTTATAATATTGAATTCACAATCAATTATTAAAAATCATTAAAAAAAAAAGCACTTTCTTTTTTCTCTTTGGTTATTTATACACATGTTTATCCATGTTTCAAGAAATAATTTCGTCAAGGAATAAAAAAATTGAAGCATTTATTTTTACCGTTTTTTAACATGAATAATAAGTTCAGCTCTGTGTCATTAAATTAACATAGATTACATATAGTACATGTACATCAGTTTTACTGAGAGTGTAAAATTTAAGTGAGACTTGCACATGACCATAAACAATGTTCATGTATTAACTGAAATAATTACAGTGACACATCATGTCCCAATACCAAAAGTCAAAAACAGATGCAGGATCTCATAAAATAAAAAAGACATTGGCAAAAATTCAAAAAAGTCATATTAACCAACAACATCCAACATTAATTTGAAGTGATTTAAATAATTAAATAACATTGCAGTACAGCTTTTAACACCAGGACACCACATCACAACCAGTAAAACACTTCTTTAAAGTACAGAGGAAAAAAAATTAGTTATATTGCTCTGAATGGTTAAATGTAATTAATTTATGTAATGCTTAAGTGGAATGGATTTTTTTCGATAAATTAGTTTTTTTGACAAATCCGCTAGTGGCACACATTAAAAGGTTTTGCCTTTTCTACCTTGGACATAGCCAGTGCTACCTTACATTGGCTTAACTAAATAAAAAAATCGTTAAAAAAGTTTTTTTTTTCTTTTTATAATGCTTTAAAATGTTATGGTATGGTCACTATATGTTAACAATAATTTTTTACAAAAAAAATATTATTATGGCACCACTAACAGGTTACACATTGCATTATTTAATACATGTATTATTTTTTTTTTCTGAAAAAAATGTTACCAACACTAAGTCTAACTTAGACAGCCGAGTTTTATTAAGGTTAAAATTAGCCAGTTTACAGAGACTGGAGGCAGAGTGATGTGGAGAGCTTGACGGTTGACCTGAGTCCTGGGTTTGATCCCTAATGAGAATCAAGGGAGTTTTATCAGGTCCTGCAAAAGTTGGTTCCAAGTCCCTCAGGTTTACCCTGCTTTAAATGGTTACTTGACTTTAGTTTGGAGGAGTAAAGGTTGCTGAGATTTATGTCAACCCCACAATCCCTATATATACAGAGACAGATGAATTCTACTTCATCTATCCCAAATGCACTTTAGGGCTAAGGGAACTTTATTTTGAAATAAACACACTATTATAGTATAGATGAAAGCACAATTTTCAAAATAATTTTTTTTAATGGCTGGAAATATAAACAGCTCTTTGGTTACTTGTTCAAATTTTTGTAATAGTTTATTTATTTTAATGAGTTCAAATTATTTTTATTGTCAGTAAAATTTTGTGCCATTCTTAGTTTTAGCACTAGGCCAGGGCTTTTAGGTTGACTAAGCATAATACTTAGATGATTAATGTTTCAGGATAACCAAAAAAATACATTAAGGCCTTTATTCAGTAGAAGCTTAAAATAAAAAAGACATGAACAAAGATGTATATATGTAAAGAAAGAAAAGGCATAAAAAGTCCGAACACAGTTAAGTACTAGCACAAGAAATAACATAGTAACTTGTAAAAGGATATGGAAAGTACATGTGTTATTTCCTTGCCCTTTAACGTAATAAGTCCCAGAAAATCGCTCATTTTAAAAAAAAAATTATCTTAAAATTGAATCAGCATAATCTTACAGATACATGTACTTTAAAGTTTATATTTGAAATGTCCATACAGATTTTATTTATTGCACATTATGCATTTTTACAGGTAAAAACCAATGCAACAACTACGACCTTTCATCTGAGTTTTCTATTTTTAGGTCCATGAATACACTATATTGTATCCTAAACTTGTCCACTGTTGGTATAAATGTTTACACTGAGAGTGTAAAGGCTATACCTTATCTGTTGACTTAACAGTATTGTTAATCTGAATATTCTGAACATAGTTCCTTTGATTGTGGAAAAGTGCTGGTACTAATTTCATGGTTGTGGGATCCTTTATGTAAGGGTTTTCAGGCTGTGAACTATCCACTGACTTATTAGTCATGGATGGTGACTTTTGAGAAGCAGATGAGGATGACACTGCATCTACAAAAGAATCATTTAAGTCTTCTGTAACTGTAGAATGAGATGCTGAGACTGATGCAGTATCTACTGAGGAATCTGTACTGGTGGCACTTAAGATCAGTTGTTCTTGGATGTTCTCCATTTGATCTTCAGCAAAACTAATGAAAATCTGAAATTATCAAAAAGGTTGTTAATAACTAATAACATTTTTTAAATTTAGAATGGAAGATTTTAATTGGTACATGTACTAAAATGCAGCTCTCAAAATAATATAAATAAAATAGTTAGTAATATTTAAATGTCAACATAATTTCGACTAATCCCTTTAAATATAAAACAAAATAAAAAAAGGTCAATTAAAAGATGAAATTTAGTTATAAATGCTTTGATAGCATGAAACAGTTGAAAAAAAAAACTTACATAAAAAATAAATTCATAAAAAAAAAGCAAACCAGTGGGATAAAAACCACATTAAGGTTAAAAGGAAATAGAATGTTGTTTTGATCCTGGAATTAATAGAAATGGGGTTTACATACTGCCATTTTTGCTTTCACATAAATGACTAGCATGGGACAGAAATAATTATATTTTTTTTACTGCCTTCATTACTGCCTTTTAATTGCACCATAATAAAGGAACAATTAAACAGCAGTATAGCTCTGAATTAAATAGGGAGACGTGAATACCTTGGTGAACCAAGGAAAGGAATGTAGAGACATGAGCAACAGATTATGTATGCTGGCAGCTTAACACATGGGAGATGTGGATATAGGACAAGCCAAGCCACCTCACATAGTGTCACAGCTAGTATCCTGCATTGTAATACATTGAAAGCACTGTACAGGCATGCAATGAAAGTCTGAACTGTGAAAGTGATTCCTGTTTAGTTAAATATCAAAACTAGGGACATGGCATGAGTGTGTTGCCGGTTATAACTCTTAGAGACAAAATTATTGATGTTTTTTTTATAAGAAATTGTATATTTGTATAAATTTTTAGGCTAACAAAATATTCTTTATATATATATAAATGAATGTTATAGATATTTAAACTTGTAGTCATTTTATTATGAATGATTATGCTAACTATATGCAATAAACACAGTACCCTAAAAATTATTCTCTATAAATATGACAATGATCAGCAACACTCCCAGCTCATCCTAAAGTAGTAGAGGGTAATTGTCATGGCTGGCAACCTTTTAAGGTCAATATAGCAGCCAATAGTGAGGGGATATCCCAGAAACAAGCATCTGTATTAATTCAGGTTAGCGTAGGGCAATATAGCAGCCAATAGTGAGGGGATATCCCAGAAACAAGCATCTGTACTAATTTAGGTTAGCGTAGGGCAACAGCAAACCCTGAATATGGCACCTGTTGCTGATAGCAAACTTGCCAAATATGTATACATGTCTGTTTAGGTTAGCCCGTGCCAAATTTTTTTTATAAGAAATTGTATATTTGTATAAATTATTAGGCTAACAAAATATTCTTTATATATATATAAATGAATGTTATAGATATTTAAACTTGTAGTCATTTTATTATGAATGATTATGCTAACTATATGCAATAAATACAGTACCCTAAAAATTATTAAATAGATATTTAAACTTGTAGTCATTTTATTATGAATGATTATGCTAACTATATGCAATAAACACAGTACCCTAAAAATTATTCTCTATAAATATGACAATGATCAGCAACACTCCCAGCTCATCCTAAAGTAGTAGAGGGTAATTGTCATGGCTGGCAACCTTTTAAGGTCAATATAGCAGCCATTAGTGAGGGGATATCCCAGAAACAAGCATCTGTATTAATTTAGGTTAGCGTAGGGCAACAGCAAACCCTGAATATGGCACCTGTTGCTGATAGCAAACATGCCAAATATGTATGCATGTCTGTTTAGGTTAGCCCGTGCCAAATTTCACCAAGATCGAACAATAAAAAAGAAAGTTCAACATGGCTTGAAATTTTAATATGTCGGCTGACCTTGACATTAAACCACCAAATTAATTGCGTACATTTAAATTAGAAAGTTTGACATGGCAGTTTGTCAAAACCTGGGAAATAAGTATGCACATCAATATCTGTTAAGGCATGGAAGCTGCCATGTGAAGATGGGACTGTAAATAAAATGGCTGCTATGAGTAGAAATTTTGAATGAAACCTGCAAAATAAGTATGCACATTGGTTTCTATTAGCCAACAACCAATTTTTTGCGAAGATATGGGGGACGTTCTGTTATAACCATTACAGGTAGAATTTCAAAATGAAAAACCTGCTTAACAGTTTAAAGTAAACTGTGTGGAATAATTCTGGCAAATTTCTGCCATCTATCAACACGAAAAGTTGGTGAATTTGTGATGAGTGAGTCAGTATCAGTGCTTTGCCTTTTATTAGCACAGACAATATTTATAGCACCGGGCTCAATTTTTTACGCTGTGTAACTTACAGAGTCTAATGTTGTTTGTGACAATGAGTAGTACCCAATGGCTTCATCATTCTGTGCAGCTTGTAAAATAGTTAGGATGTCAGCAATAATACATGAACTTTTGGGTACATGGAGCTCCACACTGCTGTGATGATTAGCCTGTGAAGGAAACAGAAAATCTAAATTATTTACTGCAGATTAATGATTTTTATCAGTACATGTATTACTTGATTCATTCCTGTTGAAATGATTGATTTTATCAGAATTAAAGAATTAATTTCTGTTGAATTTAAGCTTACATGAAGTTGAACAAACTTACTTTGATTACTGTTCCTGGAAATTTACAAGCAAAATCATTGATGACGGCCTCAAGATTACCCTTCCTAGTATGCATTATAATTGTGTAGCCATCACCAAACCTATTAAAAGAAATAAATATATTAAATTATAATTAGTTAAAATTTAGCCTAGTTAACTATTTAGGAATACAACTAAAAATAATATAAAAATTTAATTTAAATAAATCAACTATAAAATATTTTCAGACATGTTGCAGTAATCAAATGCTAGGATGATTTAAAAAATAAATAAAACCTAGAGCTGCTGTTCAATTAATCTTTTGAATTGAAATGAATGCTTAATTAAAATTTTTAATAGAAATCAATGCCGTTTTAAACAACATAAGTTTATAATATACGATTTAAAGTTAACATGACAGTTCCTGTGTTCATGTTTTCTTTCTTGCTGTTCTGATCATTTTCTGTTAATAGAATGGGGTTATTTACAGATATTTTCACAGCTCTGAAGTAACAGCATTTGGGTCAAAATTAATGCATTTAAGTGTGTTGTGTTAAACATTTTAGTCGCATAAATTATTTAAACGAGTTAATGGCATATCAATAGAAAGCCTTAATAAAGAGTTACTGACTTGTTTTTTAAATGCTGTGGGCTTCCAATGCATTTGATTTCACCATTCACCATAATGGCTATGACAGAACAAAGTGAATCACATTCATCCATACTGTAGACAGATGAACAGTTAGTGGTTATGAATGAAATAAGTGTAAAGAAAAGGAACATGCTTTTTTTGTGTATAAACTAAGCATCTTATAGAATAAATAAGAATTTACGGTACACAAATGCCATATCAAAAAAGCTTTAAATTTGCTTATTAGCTACATTTCTAAATTGTAACTACATGAAAATAATACTGATTCATTCATTATATAGAGAATATTAGACATTTTAATAGAAATACAAATCAACATTATGTGTTTATCCAAGTAAAAATTTATATGAAGTATTTGAATAGAAAAAAAAAATAAAGGAAAGTAAAAACAGATGTAGACGCTACCTGTGAGAAGTTAAAACAATAGATTGTCCATTTTTTTTAGCTTTCATGAGACAGTTCCAAGCTAATCTTCTTGTTGATGCATCCATACCAGTAGTAGGTTCATCCTAAAAAATTTCAAAATTAACACAATATTGTATTTTAAACTGGTCCACTGCATTGCTATAAATAACACAAATGTTTATACTGTGGAACTTTGGGTTATGAATGCCCCTGATATTCAAGTCACTATTAACAACTTTTCAATTTGTTTGTCTTCGGTAAATGAACAGTGTCTGAGGTTATTAACTAAGGCCAGAGAGAGAGAGAAAGGTTTAACGCTGGAGACAATAGAGATAAAGACATTTAAGGAGGAGTGGTCCTCCAATCATGAGGGGCCAGTGACCATTTCAAAGGCCAGGCTTTATTGTGACACAACATGCAAAGAAACTTGTTGCTAACATGGCAGAATACCTGTTATATAATAATGCGATGGCCCATTTCTGAAAGTGTATTCTGTATTTAACAGGAAGTTTACTTGATTTGATAAAAAAAATGATTCTTTCATCTTAAAAAGGACTGTGTTTATTTTATTTCATTGATTTCAATGTTCAAGTTATGAATGTTTTGGGTGATTAGTCAACTCTGGTAAGAATTAAGTTCAAAACCTGAGGTACCATTGTAATAAGTAATAATATATATTTTCTATACTGTAAATTTACACTAAAAGTAATGTATAAGTAAAATTGATAAAAACAGAAAACTAACCAAGTATAAAATAGATGGATTGCCAAGTAAGGCTATAGCTAGAGAAAGTTTACGTTTTGTACCACCACTGTATGTATGGACAGCCCTCTGGGCATATTGAGTCAGACTCAGTTGATCCAAGAGCTCGGTTACAAGCTGAAAATAAATTAGGCAAGGTTAAAAACTGGCTTGAGCATTACAAAAATAAGAATTAATAAAATACAGTAAATGAAAAAATCATGTTAGCAGAAACTGTGTAGATGTAGTCTAAAAATATATCACCAGTCATTTAATAATGAAATTAACCCTTACGAATTGTTAACATTTTATTTTTTCCATTTCTATCTGTGGAAAAGTTATCGTTTTTATCTCTATTTTCTTTGTGTCATTTGAATTTTTTTTTACATTAAAAAATGCATCAATTAGATTGAATTTAAAAAAAATATATGCGAGATAAATTTTTAATTAAACCCCTAATATTGAACCAGCATCTCGGTAATTAAGTAAACAAAAAAAAAGCATACTTCAAGTCAAATTAGAAAGTGGTTAAAATATAAAAGTCATTACAGTATTTATGGATTTTTTTTTAAACACTTACAGGTTTAGTCTGTGCCAAGTTAAATCCTCGAAGTCTTGCATGGAAATATAACATTTCTTCTGCTGTAAGGTATTCATCAAGTCCACCTTCTTGTGGGCAATATCCAATATCTTGTTTGAAGTTTCTGATATTTCATGACAATTTTTAATTTGTTACTCAAAAGCATAAAAATCTCTTCATTTTTTTTTTGGTTAAAAGTTTAGGTCTATCTTTAATTTTTTTATTTAATTGTTAGCCCGAGCAACAAAAAAAAAAGTTATATTGAAAGCACCAATTAATAAACCTTTTTCCTTTAAGAGTTACTATCCCACTTTCAGGAACGATGTCACCAGTCAACATCCTAAATGTAGTTGTTTTTCCAGCTCCATTCACACCAAGTAAGCCAAAGCACTGGTCAAGTAAAAATTGAAAAGAAATTTTATTTTATAAAGTAATGATTTAAAAGTGGTCCATTAGTTAAACTCTCTATAAGTTGAAAAAAAAAAGTATTACTCCGAAATTTCTTTACTTTGATAAGTTCTAAATTCAATGAAATGCCAAATACAAATACATGTACTTGAAGATTTCATGGAGAAAATTTAGATTTCTAGTTCTAATTGCTAAAGGAAATCTATAATTATCTTTAATAGACTGCAAACTATTTGCTATGATATAAAAAGAAAGATTTAAAATAAAATGTGTGGATATTTTTTTTTCAAACAATTTTCTCTGATTTCAAAATTTAATATTTAACAGCAGCAATAATAATACTTTACTTTTTCATTTATAAAAACCGTGTGGATAATTTTTATTGTCAAACCATTTTTACAGATTATAAGATCTAAATATTTCATAGTTGCAATATCAAACCTTTATTTTATTGTTTCATAACTAAAACTCCATTTTTTTTTACATTTTTGAAAACTCTTGTCAGTAAATAAAAAAAAAAGTAGAATTTAATCACCTCTCTTTCTCGAACTCCAAAACTTATGTGATTAACAGCCAAAAATTTTTTCCAATTTCTTCTGTAAACCTAAATATATCATTTCATCAAAAATAAATACATTTGCTATTGTTATTAACTGTCCACATAAATGTTGAAAAAAGCGGTCATGGCAAGACAGAAGTGAAAACTAAAATATATGACATCAAAGATCATTCCCAATGCAGACACTGGGCAGCATGTTACTTTGATAAGTATTGAGATAAGGCCTACATAAAAAGTAAAAAACAAAAGTTTTCCCTTAAGCCATTAACACCCTCAGGGCAGATGAGCACAATTCACCTTTTTCTGTAGCAACTGCATATGATGTAATGGTGCATCTACCACAAAGCCCAGCTGCCTTTACTTCTACAATTTAAGTAGTTTTTTTTTTAATTCTATGGACTTGGGACCCTGTATAATCCTGAGCAATCATAGAGATTCCAGCCCAGGTCAACAGTCAGCAAGTCTTATAGAACTGCATAGAGAATCCTTTAAATGTGTCACATGTTTTTTTTTTTCCCCTTTTTTAAACTGTTATTTTCTCCTGTGTTCTATGTACATTTAAACATCAGACAAAAAAGTTATAAGAGCCTTTGGTGTATGAAGCTATTCTGCAAAAATATTTATGTTAAAAAAAAAATAACCAACAATATTTTAACAGAACGATGATTGAAATGTTGGTCAAGAAAATGTTACGATAAAATATTTCCTTAAAGAGTCCTTAATGCAACCATGACTAGCACAATTTTCAGACACCTAATTTTCCCTACCTAATGAGTGATACTCATTTAAAGATGGGACACCTCTAGCCAGGGATCACACCCAACACCTTCAGAAATACTTTTGTGAGAATTATAGGATTTTAAGAATGTTCAACATATTCACTCAGATTCACCCACAAGTAAGATTCTAAATATTTGGTGAGTGTTATACATGTATATGGAGTCAATTATTAAAGTAAAGGGGTATATAGACCATACAAATAAAAGTTGGAAATAAAACATCACATAGAAAAACAATAAAATCAGTAAATTTACCTTTGAAAGGTCATTTACAATGAGCAAATCATTAGCAGAACCACTGAGAATTCTTTCTTTTTCTGTGACTACATCACCATCTTCTGGTTTACCCCTGACTTTGTTTTCTTCTGGTAAACTAACAGTAGTGAGAAAATAAATTATTATCTAATATTTGCAGGATAACAATGACACAAGTTTTTATTAAAAAATGTGAGGGATTTTTAACAGTTGACAGAACGGTTTATTACTAAATTTGTTTATTAATATATTTATCATTGAATTATTCATTTGTTAATTAAGAGAATATACAGTGAAATGTCGCTATAACGAAACTCACGGGGACTTGGAATTCGTTCGTAATACTGAAAATTTGTTACACTGAAATGGGGGGGGGGGGGGGGGCACACGACATTTTCTGTTTTTAATACATACCGCCAACATCATTGAACTAAGGGACATAGCTCATTTATTTGTGCAACAGTTATTCAACATGACTTATTTCCCTTGATTTATAAGAAACCTGTGCAATGTGCCCATTACGGCTCTCTTACTCATATTGTCTCATTTATTAAATAATTAAATATTTTTTTAAAATATTTTTTTAACTGGATTAAATTTTATTATAATAAAAAAAGGTCAAATAATACAAACACACAGAAGTCACTCGAAAAAGTCTGTAATTTTCTTCTGAACACTCTCAAGCACAAAAGATCGTTCTAAATATTCCCCAACAACCAGAATGCAGTCTTCTGTCCATCAAGTCTTTACCCCAAACTATACGTCGCCATTATTCTAAACAATATTGTTAATAGCCATATTCGCAAAATGCGACCCTAAGCATTAATCAAGCCCCTACCCAAAACAATGACATTGGCAAAAAAAAAATTCGCTGTACTGAATAATTTGTTACACTGATGTTTGTAATAAGGAGATTTCACTGTATTATGTTTCAAGTACCTTAGTCTTGGACTATTAAATGCATCTAAAGCAAGATTCAAAACAATAAAAATACACCCTTCAACAGCCAGAGCAAGAATTTTCCATCCTAAAATATGAGCTGAAAAAGGTGATTCATATTTCACATCATTGTACCTGAAAAGGAAATATAATAATCTTTGTAGGTTTTACAAAATAAAAAAAAACAACCTTTTTTATATCAGTGTTTTGTCCAGTAAAACAAAGCTTGAAATACCTCATTATGAGCTTGTAGACATAAGTATTAGTAGACATGTCCATAAGACCTTGACCAAGAGCATATTGTGGGAAGATTAGAAAGAGATATTTTAATACATCATATGCTGCCCTTGCATCCTATAAATATAGAAGATATATAAAAAGTGAGATGTAATAGAGTATACTTATAAAAATATAAATATTGCACACTTATCACTTCTATAAAATGGTAGATGCATATCTAGAAAATCACATTATGTGAAACTGTGTTGTTGAAGGCCATGAAATATATGAAAAAAAGGGAATGCTTTACACAAAAAGAAATCACAAACATTTTTTTTTAAAATTCAACCAAAACTTTTTAGAGCATTTTCGAAAAAAAAAATGCTCTATTGTCCCCGTTTTGTCTGTCTGTCCGTCATCACCCTAGATCTCAACAACCATAAGTCCTAGACCCATGATGTATATATTATTTTGTAGGTCTTGGCCTGCCATGTGTACATTAAAAGTGCATTTCGCGATAGGACCTCTGAGGGCCGTAAAAGGTGGCTTATAAAGTACCGTTTTTTACAATATAAGCTATATTAACAATGTAGCGCCCTATATCTCAGCAACCATAAGTCCTAGACCCATGATGTATATATCATTTTGTAGGTCTTGGCCTGCCAAGTGTACATCAAAAGTCCATTTTGCAATCTGACCTCTCAGAGCCAAAATATAAGAGTTTCTTATGTACCGTTTTTGCTTATATTTTAAATATAAATAATATAAGCTAATCAAAGGGTTAGGCATTGTTGTGAAATAAAAAGAAAACAATTCGCATCATTGACGTGATTGATACATGTCCATAAACTGGTCTCAATAACTAATTCAATAGACATATATGCTAATGCTTAATAAATATGTTATAATTCATTAATCCTCTTTCGTAAATTAAAATGACTTGTTTATTATGCCAATGTTATGCTTTGATATTATGACATATTAGTTTGAATACAAACAATTGTATTATATTGTGTCGATTAAAATGTGCGTTAATTTGCGATTAAAATTTTTAATCATGCGTTAATTTCGATCAATTTTTTTAATAGAACAGCAGCTCTACTTTAAATCAATGTTCAGTATAAAGATGTGAGAGCATTTTTTTAATCTCTCAGCAACCTGTATTTTTTTTTTGTCTGTGTATTTAAAAGTAGAGAAAATATATTATTGTTAATTGTCTTGATCCTGTGCCTATTCATAACCCTACAGTTAGATGAGAAATACAAAAAAAAAACTTCAAGAATTTTTTTTAGCATGTTTTGTGTTGACGATTTGAATTCTGTATTCAGAGAGAATATGTGGCATGAGAGGGAAGTGGTCATTTTCTAAATGTGTTAGAGTGAAACCATCTGTGATAGGGATGGGTGTACTATTGTAACTGGAAAGAGGTGTTTTTTTTTCTCTCTTGATTCTACTTATATATGTTTCAGAAAATATATTAGATGATGATATGGAAAAGAAATAGTTTATGATTAAACATAGTGTTTTATTTTTAAAATTACATGTTAGCACAATTCTTTTTGGAATAGGACGGGAAAAATATTTAATAAGCATTTAACAAACACACACATAAACTAAATTGACAACTGGTGTTTAAGAAAATTAAAAAAATTTGAAGCATACTCTTAACATTTAAATAAACTGTGAATTTTAAAAAAATCATCCCTGAGAAAAACTTTTGAACCTAGGACTAGAGCCAGGCTGACCTTGAGGAACAACAATTAGTAAATGGTTTCTTGAGAACTGTAATGTTATTTTTCTGCTGCCATCTCAGTTTATTATTCACAAAGATCTATGGTAGTCACTTGTAATATTAATTATTTTATAAGGGATAACAAGCCCTGTTTTCAAAAGGGTGTTGAGTGTCTACAAATGGTTGATACAATATTTGCACTACTCTACACTACAATACTACAGTTTTCACTATCTTATGACAAATTATTTTAAATATGAAAAATTATTTAAACTTCAGAAAAATGCTTAAATCTTTTATTTTGCATTAATTCTTCAGTCTAAATAAAAACATTGTGTATTGTAGTTTCCACAACTGGTTTAGTAAGTATTATTACTAGCCAATCATGAATGTAGTAACAATGTGAAAAATCCGTTTTAATAAAAACAAATATAGCGAAAACATAAGTTTCATTCAATTGCAATAAATCAATGATAGTTGTGCTTTTTAAAATAAATATTTCCCTCTAGTACATACTGTAGTAATAAATGCTTTAAAGAGCAGCATGATTGTTAATTTTTCACAAATTTAATCAACTTCAAGTCATTATCTATTAAATAAATGATTTGTACACAAAAAATCAATACAGTAACTTACATCTATATCTCTGTAAAGTAGAAGTATGAATAATGAAATGATTGTAGCTGTTACTAAAAACACATTGAAGCAGAATGTAACCAAGTAAGCAGTGCTTCCTCTTGTAAAAAAGCGACTCAGGCAATATAGAAGTGGAATGTTAGCCCATCTGAAAGAGAGATGACATCAACATGTTAATCATTTCTATTATTTTATACTAGCTGTACCCTGCAAAACCTTTACACAGAGTTATATTCCCTTAGGTTTAATCAGTAGGCTAGGTTATTTTTGGTTTCAGACAGATACGATTTTTTCATGATTTTATTACAATTTAAATATGCAATACGTTGTAGAAATACAGAAAAATAAACAAACAAATAAATAATTGTAATTATTTCACAATTTGGCCTTTGGGTTTCATGTTTGAAAGCCGCAGAAACTATTGCAAACTGTAGATTTAAAAAAAAATCTATAGAATCGAGACGCTGGCAAGACGCCATTTTAAGTCTTGTTTTCCAGTTTTGATATAAAGTAGATGCAAGACAGATATTATTATATTAAATAAATAACTTTGTAACGTCACATGCATCTTTTTAGTTATCACACAAAAGTCTATTTTATGTAAAAAAAAAAAAAAGTACTTACCCATAGAGAAAAACGATGACAACTAATCCTCCCAAGTTGTCTTTAATATAGAAAGAATCTATCTTGAAGATGACTACAAGTACAACAGCCAAACCCAGTGTGAAGCAATATATGGTCTAATATGAGTAGATTGGTAAGTTTATAAAAACCGTAATATTTAATGCAGATAAAAAAAAAATGAATCTATTTAAATAAAGATGGCAGCTTGGGTTATGAGCCCAGTCTACAGGCTGTAAGTTATGGGTTCTAATTCCAGAGACCAGTCACTTAGCTATGTCTTCCGCGGTACCTTTATAACTAGTGTACACTCAACTATGGTGCAGATTCAAGAACAGAGATACAAAATCCCCCTCCCTTTGGGGAATCATAACTTCAAGAGATAAATACCTTATTTTACAGAGATTTAAATAATAATTCAAACTAAGTTTTTTGTTTTAAGATTGTTTAACAAATATAAAGGCTGAAAAAAATGTTTTTTAATTCTAGAAAAAAAGTATTATTCTATAACTTGATTCATGATATTTTATACTACATGTATACACTTAAATAGTTTTCAATAAATGATCCGCAATTTTCATAAGTAAAAAATAATTACCATGTCCCAAATCAAAGCCACAGTCCAGTAAGTGACAACTCCTATACCACTTATGCTCTGGAGTTGCCTCTCTTTCATGACCTTTTCATTTATGATGTACAGAATGAAGCTGCAAGGAATCAAGCTAAATGCTACAACTAAAACAATTGACAGGCCAGCATCAGCTGCATCCCCTTGCCTGATGTAACAACAAAAAGAAAGATAAGCATTTTTTTCAAGAAAATTGTGCAAATATGCTAAAGGAAATCAATAATTATGTCCTAGTCCCACTCACAGGAAAAAAAAAATATCAAAATATATTATAACTATGCTGAGCCTATATTTATCTTGATAAAATGAAAAATGAAAGGTAAATAGAAGTATTAATTTCTTAAAATATTAATCAATAATAGATAGAACTGTTAGTGCTTACAAAGTCTTTGTGGTTAGAGCAGGTCGATTTAGCCTCAAAGGATGTGTTGTTGTGGTTATTCCTGTTCGACATAAAATTTTTGCCTTTTAATTACGATTCTAGAGATAACACATGGTTTAATAAATGCTAGGGATATGTTCCCCAAGAATGGCAGTGCTAAACTAAGCTACATAGGGAAATAATTACGTGTACAATAATTTTGGGGATGTGGGAATAATATTCTTCAATTAAGTGAATTTCTTTTTCGTGTAATTATTGAAACTTTATCATTGCAGTATCCGTCTTTAATTCACAGCTGGAATTAGAAAATATTTTTACTACACAAAATGGGTATATCATAAGTGAGTAAATTTACTTTTCAAGTATTTGCTACATACTGATTCCAAGCATGCTGCCTGGATAATTATTAATATCAAAGGAACTCAGGAGTTATGAAAATTTTTAGAGCATTTTCGAAAAAAAATGCTCTATTGTCCCCGTTTTGTCTGTCTGTCTGTCTGTCATCACCCTAGATCTCAATAACCATAAGTCCTAGACCCATGATGTATATATCATTTTGTAGGTCTTGGCCTGCCAAGAAATAGCTTTTTTCCATTTCGTGATCTGACCTCTCAGGGCCGTAAAAGGGGCCTTAGTACCGTTTTTTACTATATAAGCTATATTAATAAAGGAACGCTATATCTCAGCAACTATAAGTCCTAGACCCATGATGTATATATCATTTTGTAGGTCTTGGCCTACCAAGAAATGACTTTTTTTTCCATTTCGCGATCTGACCTCTCAGGGCCGTAAAAGGGGCCTTATAACTGTCTGTCTGTCATCACCCTAGATCTCAATAACCATAAGTCCTAGACCCATGATGTATATATCATTTTGTAGGTCTTGGCCTGCCAAGAAATAGCTTTTTTCCATTTCGCGATCTGACCTCTCAGGGCCGTAAAAGGGGCCTTACTACCGTTTTTTACTATATAAGCTATATTAATAAAGGAACGCTATATCTCAGCAACTATAAGTCCTAGACCCATGATGTATATATCATTTTGTAGGTCTTGGCCTACCAAGAAATGACTTTTTTTTCCATTTCGCGATCTGACCTCTCAGGGCCGTAAAAAGGGGCCTTATAACTGTCTGTCTGTCATCACCCTAGATCTCAATAACCATAAGTCCTAGACCCATGATGTATATATCATTTTGTAGGTCTTGGTCTGCCAAGAAATAGCTTTTTTCCATTTCGCGATCTGACCTCTCAGGGCCGTAAAAGGGGCCTTACTACCGTTTTTTACTATATAAGCTATATTAATAAAGGAACGCTATATCTCAGCAACTATAAGTCCTAGACCCATGATGTATATATCATTTTGTAGGTCTTGGCCTACCAAGAAATGACTTTTTTTTCCATTTCGCGATCTGACCTCTCAGGGCCGTAAAAGGGGCCTTATAACTGTCTGTCTGTCATCACCCTAGATCTCAATAACCATAAGTCCTAGACCCATGATGTATATATCATTTTGTAGGTCTTGGTCTGCCAAGAAATAGCTTTTTTCCATTTCGCGATCTGACCTCTCAGGGCCGTAAAAGGGGCCTTAGTACCGTTTTTTACTATATAAGCTATATTAATAAAGGAACGCTATATCTCAGCAACTATAAGTCCTAGACCCATGATGTATATATCATTTTGTAGGTCTTGGCCTACCAAGAAATGACTTTTTTTCCATTTCGCGATCTAAAGGGGAACAATTTTTTGCTACTAAACAAGGGGCGGTAAATAGGGACACTAGAAGACTTTAATTATGTATAATGTGTTGTGAACAGGGGACTTTTTGAGTTTTCAACATTTCTGTTGTAGATGTTGCACTTAGAATTAACAGAGAGTGATTGAATGCGTTACTGCTAAATGAGCATGGTTGTGACATAGATCAGGCGGCTGATCACAAATTTAAGATTTGTTAGAGCTTCAAAAACATGAAGCAAAAAATTATTTTAAACTGATACTCACCATATTCATCTGGGTCTTCGCCATCAGGTAGCTGAGATCTTAAGATTGCATTAGTCAGAGAATTGAAGTAGGATGGCATTGCATGATAACCCTTAGAGGTGAACCATGCATAGGGAATTGTTGAATTTGAATCTGCTGATGCCGCAAAAGACCAACCACCATATCTGATTGAAAAACATTTAAGATCATAAAATGCAATCATTGTACTTTAAGAAACAATTCAATTATTTCAGATCTATATCCAATAAATAATAATTATCAACATATTTATTAGGTTAGCACCTGTTTATTTAGATGTGTAACAATAAAAAAAAAAAGTAACCTTTTTCCAAAATAGTCACTGAAAGTTGTCATTAAATACAATGACAGCCTGAAATCAGTTTGTTGAATGTAATTATCAGCTTGTATAGGCTTTTCATACACAGTATATTTTAAAGGAATCTCCGACAGAACCTGATGAGCATTTATACAACTTGGAAAGTACGCTTGTCGAGAGTAATTTTGCCATGGGGAGTCACCAACACATTGTGGATTTCTGTGATGAAAAATTAGCACAAATAATAAAAAAATTAAGTCAAGTTTGTTATAAAAATTTATACTACTAATTATAAAAAAAATAATTAAAAGACTTAATTTCAATCAAAAGTCCAGATAGTGAAATATAAAAAGGAAGTTATATTGACTAAATAAAACTGTAAAGAAATACAAGATCTAGAATGTGAATTAAAAAAAAAGCTGACTTGAATTTATTCTGTGGTCCAGTTTTCATACAGGCTGTTCCATAGCCTATATCATTGTTTGTGAGCTCTTGAATGAATCTCCTAGACATGTCATTTTTTGCTATGTCTCTGTGAAGTTAAGTAAAATTAAACAGACAGCATTACATTAAGACAGATCATGACTAAACTGTGCAGTACAATTTTAGAATGTGAAAAAATGAAACTAAATGATCATTTCTATTATTAACACAGTAAGTAAACTCTTAAATTATTGATATTAATTTTTTTTAAATGTAACCTAAAATTTTCAATAATTTATATTTCATAAAATAGTATTCTGAAAAAAAAATCTGACAATCAATAAAATTACCACATAATTTCATGATAGCAAATTAGCTTACTGAAAAAATGAATAGGTTTTAGGTCCATAAAGTGAAGGATCTAATATCAGCTCACGGAGATCTTGGCTGTTAAATCTTACTGAAGCAAAAGCCAGCGTAATGCCAAAAAATAAAATCGGTAGCAAAACTGCAGACATAATTATGCGCCAGTTTCTATGGTAGTGATGGAAACGCTTTAGCAATAGAGCTCCAATTTGAGCTAAAATAAGTGAAGCTCCTATCTTTCTCTCAAGGGTGATTAATGAAGATTGAGAGGAGTCTGTAAATGATGGGTAATAAAGAATGCAACATTTTAATATAAAGTGCAATAATTCTCATGTCTTAAAAAAAATCTCATAACATGAAATGAATACTTGTCAATGTATACACCTATGAGAATAGATATTGAGAACTTACTTTCATTAGTACTTGGATGAATAATCTGACTTTCAGTGTCAGAGCTTGAAATTTCATCAGAGGATTTAGTAAGTGTTAGAAAAACCTTGTTAAAAAGTAAAAAAAATAAATAAGTGAAAAATTGGATGATGGACGAGACTAATCAGTTTATATGTTTTAAAGTTGATGAAATGAAGTGTATTGAGGATGATAAAAAAAAAAACGACACCTCTTCTAAAGATGTATCAGACAAGCCATATGTGGCTATTCCAAGTTTTTCCATTGACTGGTCTAGCTGCCTAAAACATTGATCTAATGGAATCAGTATTTCAGAAGGATCTTTTGGTAGCTGAAAGGTCAAATCTAAGCCAACTTTTTCTGTTAGGGCTGCTTTAGGACATAAAGACTTGATAAAGTCAAGAATAACGAAATCACCATCTTCTGCACCTGCTAATAGAAAAAACAGTTATATCAGTATATAGCTAACATTTTTTATTTTCTGCAGAATAAATTCAGGAATGTAGTAGTTGATAGTGTCTAACAGTAAACATGTCTTAACTTACTCTGAATATCATTCTCTATCCTTTTGCTACTGTCTTCAGGCTAAAATATTTAAACAAATATATAAAAAGAGATGGCTAATTAACATAAAATAATACATACATTTTAACTACTCCAATTCATTCTAATATGTACATTTTTATTTCTACAATTCATTTTAATTGGTCAATTAGTTAAACATTTGTCAACAAATGAAAATAACTAACTTTAAATTCATGTGAGATAACGCCAAAATAAGGCAAGCGATACAAAAAATTCACACAAAATGTTACATACAACATGCTACATGCATTGACTAATCCAGAGGTGGGCAAACTTTTTCTATAATATATAATTTGTCTATAATATATAATTTGTCTACTTCAATTACAATTTACAACTTATGAAAATATGAATTAAAGATAATAACCATATATTTGTCATTTTATTTCACACTCACACCTATTACACATGCACATTACATTTTAAAATTCAAGTTAAATCAGTTGCTTATTTGGTAATAAGACTTTCCTATTCATAATTATTTCAACAAAAGTTTATTGTTACCTGTCATAATAATTATGAAGACGAAGAAACTTAATTTACATATAAGCTTACCACATATATAATTATAATTAATGAGAGGCATGTAAATGCTCACAATTTTGGGATATGTTCTTGAACTGTGGAACTAGTTTACTGGTTGTGATTAGCATGAGTGAATTTAAATTCAATCTGTTCTTAGACTTGTTTATTTTGATATAAGCAAACCCTTGCTCACAAATATATGTGAACCCAAATAGTGACTAAAGCTTGACGGCAAAGTTTTTGAGTTGTGGGAATGCCGCTGCTGGCAAACATCCTGAAAACTCCATAACAGACTTGAATTTCCCCAGTGTCATAATCTGCTTATAGGTAAAGATGACCTAACTAATATCTTGGAGCCATAACATGTGATTTAGTATTCCTTGATTCGAATCAAATTTAAAAAATATAGTGGAAAATCTAATCAAAGAGAATTAACATTGACACAGGACTGAAACATGTACTCACATTCGGGCCATATAATATACTCTGACAGGCCGCATGCGGCCCTGGACTATAAAACAAAAAGGAAAATTTTGCAGTTGGGAAAAGCCATAGTTACTAAACAGAAAAAAAATTGGTGAGGGCTATTAATGAGGTGAGGGTGGCGCTTTGGTAGTGAGTTAGATCTACATGCTGTACATTCCATGTCCAGCCATATATATATATATATATATATATATATATATATATATTTATATACCTCCCATTGTGCCTTCATGGCCATTGCACTATCAGCAACAATGGGGATGAAAGAAAGGCACTATACAAAATCTCATAAGTGGTTTATAGTGATTAACATCTCATCTTTACAGGGACTTCACAGGAAAAAAAAAAGAGAGGCAAAATAAATATGAAACTTGATACTAGGAAATTTGAAAAAAACGTGATGCTTGTGTTAGGCTCTATTACACTGGTAAACAGTGATTTCATTGCCAGTGATATTTGAATCATTTTATACAAAGTCAACTATGCTGATTTAGAATATGTAAGTGCTTTTGCTAGATTGGCTCTATTTTACGAGATAATTAAAATTAATTAAATAATGTATGCACCGTGTTTGAAAATTGTCAAGAATTGCATGAAGTAAAATAGTATACTAACAAATACTAGTGAAAATGTTAATAGTCATGCAGAATTTTGTTTAAAAAGATATGTAATAGTGCTATAGAAGAAAACATTTTCATTTGAAAAACTAATTATGTCTAATTAATTAATTAATATGTTAATTGTCTATGGTAATGCATTAGCAAATCGCTGTTTGCTCAACTTCCTTTTGTGTGTGTCGTTGGGGCAATTGCGCTGGAGGCTCCAACAGTAGTCAGCCATCATATTATGTCCCATCTTCCTTGATATCTCTCCTCCATCACCCTCATATCCTGATGGAACCTCTCGCCTTGTTCCTCACTGAAGTCCCCAAGGTTACCTGGAAATTTGTCTAAATGACTGTGCAGGTAATGTACCTTGATGCTTATATTTGCTCCAATGTTTCTGAAGTTAGCGAGCATATCTTGTACCAGTTTTTCGTAATTCTCTGCTTTGTTATTACCTAAGAAGTTCCTGACAACTGAAACAAAACTGTTCCATGAAGAAGCTTCAAGGTGATCCGTGAAATCTGTAAAATTTTGATCATTGATGAGTTTTCAAATCTGAGGACCGTCAAAAATCCCAAAGCCTTAACAAATTGTTTCATTAAACCTAATTTGATATGAAGCGGTGGGAGAATGATCTTATTTTGTCAACCAGTGGCTTGTTGATGATATTTTCTTTACCTACAGTCATAATTTCCCTTGCAGGCCATGTCACTCTTGTCCAATGATCTTGCCTAGCCCTGCTATCCCAAAGGCACATGAAGCACGGGTATTTTGTGTATCCTGACTGCTACCCAAGCAAGAAGTTTACCATTTTTAGATCAACACAAATTGACCACTGATGCTCATAAAAACATACTTTCTGCAATACTGTTTTGATATTCTCATACTCTTCTTTAGGTGTTGTTGAGTGAGCAATAGGAAGAGATGCGTAACGGTTACCATTGTGTATCAGAACACATTTCAAGCTTCTGATGGAACTGTCTATAAAAAGACGCCAGTCTTCGGAATGGTAGTCTTGTAGTCCCATTTGGAGCAGAAATCCAAGGATGTCATTACAGTAAACAAGATCTTCCTTTTGGCTGAAATATGGAAGAAGAAACTCTTCTCTTTTCCGATAAGAAATTTTAAAAATTCTTGTTTGAGAAAATTTCTTTCATTGAGCCTGGACGCTAAAAGCTCAGACGTTTGCTTGGGCATATTTAGGTACCGTATCAGGTCATTGAGTTCTTCTTGACTAAATGGTTGAGGTGTTGAAGAACTTCCTTCATAATCGCTTCCACTTTTTTCACCTGCCAAAAACTCCAGATCTTGCCCCTCGTCAGAGTCTGATGGTGAAAGCTCTAATAATCAACTAAACACTGGTATAGGAACTTCACTGCTATGTGGAATTGGTCTCCTTGCAGATTCAAGATCAGGATAATCTCACTTAGATTTCTTGTGGCGATTGAAGCCTTTAACATTCACAATACAAAAATAGTAATCACCAAAATGGTCTTTCGGCTCTCGCCATACCATTGGTACACCGAAACTTAGACTTTTCTTCTCATCATTTGTCCACTGCCGTAGGCTCTCCACACAGTTTTTGCAGACCTTATGGGGAGCCCAAGACTTGTCTTGGTCTCCCAGCTTCTCACCGAAATAAGCCAAATATGCCTGCTGCACAAATTCGATTATATTTCTTTGCTTTTCAATCATGTATTCTCCACAGATGTAACAGAACACATTCGGATTATGTTTGCAGCATCTTCGTGATGAACTCATGATGTCTGTAGAAAGCAGCTATAAAAGAGAAAAAACTAAACAAAGTTATAACTTGGTATAGTTAAATTAAACAACAGACACCAAACTTATTGCATTTGTTTTACACAAAGGGTACAATCATATTTTCAAGGGTGTCCAATATCTCAGAAACTAGAGCCAATTCAGCAAAAGCAGTGGCAGTTTTGAAATCAGCACCCATGAATTGCTATAAATTCATTCAAACATTCTTGGCAACTCGCAAAAATTTTTTTTTGTTGGGCTGTGTTATTATTCAGGAAGGAATAAATCCAAGCAAGAGCTATTATCAAAAAATATATTTATTTGCATAAATATATAACCTGAGTATTCACATAATTTTATTTACTTTAAACATAAGTGATAGAAGAAGTTTTTATAATAATTACCACCAATGCCTGGTCTTTTTTGATAACAGTTAGACGGTAGTTTCCTCCAACAGACCATTTAATGAATGAAGGAGAACCATAACAGATGAGTTTTCCCTGATGCATAACAGCAATTCTGTCACTCAGAAAATCTGCTTCATCCAAGTGGTGTGTTGTCAGTAATATTGTGCGGCCTTACAAATTTACAAATAAATTATTCTAAATGAAACAAGAAAGTTGTTGAACTGAAACTTTTATTAAAAAAAAAAAACAAACTAAGAAGAATAAAGGCAGAGCATTTCATGGTAACAGTATTAAGAGCTCTCAAATAAAATGGAAACACAAAAAAACTATTAGTTACCTTCTCTGTTTCTCGTTATTAGATTCCATATATGTTTTCGAGCATTAGGGTCAACTCCACTGGTTGGCTCATCGAGAATAATAATTTTAGAGCCACCAACAAATGCCAGCGCTACACAAAGACGACGTTTCATGCCATAAGACAAATTTTTCACAGGAACATCTCTGGCATGCAAGAGATCTATTTCTTTTAGCAGCCTGTCATTAATAAAATAAAATTCAGTAAGAAAGAAAACTTTCATTTTTCTTTTAGAAAACTTTCTTGCGGTGAGAAGTATAAATTGAAATTAAATAGCAAAAATGTTCATAAATTGATGACTGAGTGTCCTTTAGCCATTCTCTTACTGAGTAATTTCAGCTGATATTTGCGCTTTAGTCAGATCACTTTTTATAACACAGTAGAATTCCATATGATCTTTTACTGTCATACTGTGGGGAAAACATGAATGCCAATTTTTACTAGAATACATTTAAGAAAATAATTCTATGACAAAAGTATCCATTTTCAAGTCAGAAAGTAATATTATTAAAAATAACTTATGAACAGGATTATGATTTTCTATTCAACTGGCACTTACTAATTAAACAAAGTATTGTACTGTGGACACATGCCGAGAATATTATGCATTGCTCCGAATTCTTCACCATTCAGATATATGTGACCAGTAGTAGGAGGTAACAAGCCACAAATGATTTTTCTGGAATTGATGAATAATTTAGTTAATAGCTAAATGAAAGCCGTTTTACATAGCAAACAAGAGATAACAAGCTTTAAACAAGTCTTTGGTATTACATGGTTGTAGTTTTAGCTGCTCCGTTTGGTCCAAGAAGTGTTGTGATCTGATTTGTATAGAAACAGGCTGAAACATTATCTAATGCCTTCTTTTCGTGGCTGTAGATTTTGCTGATGTTGTCAACTGCAATGCCAATTTGAGCATTTGCATGGGCAGGTTCAAACAGCGTACCTAATAACAAAATATAACATGTGAGTCAATAATCAGAAAATTTATAGATGATAAATCATTTTCTTTTCAAGACAGTCAACTAAGGTCATTATGAAAGCAATGACGATAAATAAATAAGATGTGAAATTAAAATGGGGGTTGCAAAGTATTAAAAAAAAACATGCTCACTAATAAATGTTTTTTTTTTAAATGAACAAAGAAAAAAAATTGCATTAATACATGTATGAGCTTTTAATTTTATTTAACATAAAGATCAACCTGTCATAATGGGCTGTGTATTTGGGACAGCATAGTCCATTGGTCTGTTCACAAAACAACTTCTCCAATAGGACAGTTTGAATGGAAAATACAAAGGTTGCCCAATGCCGTATTTACCTAAGCAAAAAGAATTAGAATGAACAAAGAACTAGATACCAATGTATAATTCAAATATATTAAACATGTATAGATGAGCATAATAAAATAGATACCAATGTATAATTCAAATATATTAAACATGTATAGATGAGCATAATAAAATAGATACCAATGTATAATTCAAATATATTAAACATGTATAGATGAGCATAATAAATTTACTCTGCACTAATATCAACAGATTTTTTTTTTTTAAATAATGTAAAACTTGCAATTAATCTACAGAAATCAAAATTGAACTATAAAAATATTGATTTGAAGTGTTGTTTACCTGGTTTGATTTGTCTGACATACCATCCAATGAGAAGATATATTGCACTATCAATCACCATCATACCAAAAGACCAGGCTACACTCATATTTTCACCATCAGCCTGATTAATATTTACCCATTGGACACCAGAACCACTAGCCTCAAAATTAGCGAGTTTTAAACTTCCAAAGCAAAATGCTGTCGTTGAAGCCAAGCTCTTAAATTATAAATTAACAAAGTAACAATTAAAAAAAAAAAACGTCCATAAAGATTTTCTATGGCATATGTTGATCCAAAACAGTTTTGGAATGTTTTTTTTTTAATGACAATCTTTACGTTGTGGCAATGTCTAACAGAAGAAAATAATAACCTACATGATAAATATTTATAGATGATGACTAAATTATTTAAAAAACTAATTTCATAAATTTACCGCCAAAAGTCTATGTTGAAGTTTCATATTCATCTCCAATCCTATGGCTAAAGTGTATGGCAGAAACGACATTAGGAACACAATTAATACAAACAAGATGGCCATGCTGGTGCGATTAAAAAATGCTGAGACAGTGTACCTGAAATTCCATGAAATAATGTTTAGATTTCCCATGTTTTGAAAGAACACATTCCAATTTATAATAATTTTTACCTAAGCTAGCTTCAATTACATTAATTACATCTTAGTCTGTTTAATAATATTAGTAATAACAAATTAAAATTTAGAAATGAGACAGAGATTGAGAAAAAACTATTTTTAAAAGAGACTTACACTAATATAACAGAACTTAAACAGAAAAACCAAAGTAGCAAAAACAGAATGGACAGGTCAGTGTAGAAGAAAACTTGTGTCCACTTCAGCATAACAGCAATAATGATGGATATGATGCTCATGATGACCATAGTGCAAAAGAACCATGCCAGTGAATTAAGCCCTTTCATCATGCCCATAACATGGAGAGCCTGTTAAATGAAAAAAAAAATCTCTTAAAAAACAAAAAAATTGTTCAAATTTGAGGTACAACAAAGAAGTTCATATGACATCTTCATAAGAGATGTACAAGTATTTATAGATCTGACACCCTACAAAACAAAAATGGTACATTTTATTTATTTTTGTGATAATTTCTGTACATACACTTAATAAATTTAAAGCATTTTGATGCATATAGCATGTCTAAAGCAGAGTCATATCTAGCTGGCTATTTTCTTGCATTCATGCTAGAAAGTAAATAAAAAAAAGTAAAGCTCCTTTAAGCCCATAAGGGCTCATCTGGGCGGATGAAGTGAAGAATTCATCTGTTTCAGAAGCCACATCATATTGAGGGATTGTGTGACTAGCACAACACCCAGCAACTTTAATCTCCCCCACAAAATATGCCATTTAAAGCATAAAGCTGGCTTAACTCGGTAGTCTAGCACTCTAGGCATCATGATCACCTATTCCCTAATTATAAAGTGATTATCCGTATATACAAAAAAAGTGGATTTTGGTATCAAGTAAAATGTTTTTAATTGTTTAGGTGGGGCAAGAATAAAACAACTTATAGAAAGGCTCATGGCCTTCAACCATATAAGAGAGCCGAGCCTTCTGTATTTCTCAAAATGTTAATTTTGAAAGGTATTACCTCTTCTTGGCCACTCTCTTTATCATAAACCAGAATGTTGGTAGCGACAGCAAGTATGGCCACAAATACAATGATCATTATTATTGGCACAAAGTAGGATCCTATAATATAAACCAAGCTGAAAAGAAAAATGTATGGAGTTCAACATATGACTGAAATCTTAGTTGTCATCTATAATACTTAACCTCATCCTATTGTTTGTTATTTCATTAGATCAAGGTATTTCAGAAATAAAACAATAAATTTGTGTTTAACTTTATTTGTACTCCATGCAAAAAAATAACTACACTACATTTTAACTACATTACCAAAACCTAGAAACTGAGATAATTTTTAACTTTTTTTTTTGACTCTGCATGTAAGAAGAGAAATTATTAGCATTTTTATTTTCGTTTCTGTTAAACGGTAGCCTTTAGTGAGTATTGAGAAAGTTTTTTTTCATGTTAAGGCATATTTAAAAAAAGAAAATAGATGTTTACGCTGTAAAGCTTGTTTTCTTGAGATGCATTATACATATAGTTTACTGATAATAACTTAAAAAAATATAATGAATCAAAAATAATTTTCATTTTATATGATAGTATAGACTAAGGTAAATAATTCTAACCTATCTGAATGATGACAAGGGAAAGGAGTTTGTTTAATAAAGATGCCAGGTGTTGTTAGGCTTTGATTTTTATGAAGGTCTATGATTGCATTGTCCAGCATATCTTGAAGATAGATGAATCCTCTGAGATAGCGCATCTCTTCAATGAAGTTTGCTTCAGAAGTCATATACTCAATCCTAGAAATCAGAAAGGAAGATATTCAAAATTGAAATTTATTCTGTAACTATCAGTGATGGGACTGTTCCACAAAATTAATTGACTCTAATGTAATTATGGATTTCTTTTTTAATAACATTCCAATTTTCAATTATATGTTCTGACATATCAAACTTTACTTAATGCTTGAAAATTGGTTAGATTGGAGTTAGATGAAGTTCTGAAATTTTTTATTCTATAAATAGAAGTTACAATTTCTTATAGCCTTCTTTAATTCTAGACATATTTTTTTTTAAATAACACTGGTCTGCGTGATTTTTGAGGTCTGAGTTTTTTTTCCAATTTTTCTAGTTCTATTTTTTCCTGATTTCAAATATGTAACTGGTATTTTCAATCAGGTCAAGTTTTTATTCTATTTGAATTTATAAAGATGCTGCAATAACTGCATTCTACAGTACCTGGCAATAAGTGAGGAAACTACCGATAGAATTCCCATTTTTATAATTTTAGCAATTTATAAAACAGCTAACAATAAATACTTTTGTTTATCTTGGTCTAATTTATTTTCATAAGAGATAGCGAGAAGTTTCAATTTATTTGGAGCATTCATTGAATGTGAAGCTTTAAGTTATTAACTAAAAATATGTTTTTAATCTTGTATGCTGCTAACTTATATTAATTTGCAAGTAAAATTTTGCCGTCTACTTTTTTTTAGAAGCATCTTGCTAATTTTATTTACAAGCATGGAAAGCAATGAGTGATTTAAAAAAAAACTGTTTGCTCCAATAGTTTGGTTATCATAATGATAAGAAGAAAGTGTAAAAAAGATCCAAACAGATTCTGCTACATATGTGGTTCAGTCACTTTGTCATACAGGCAGTTGCCGATCACAAATTTTGTTAAGAAAAGCTATCATGCTTATTTTGGTGTAAAACTTGGCAATCAGGACAAACCCTTTGCACACCACATATGCTGTAAAACATGTGTCGAGGGTCTACAACGTTGGAGCAAGAGGAACTTGTTGAAACTATGGGATTATCATATGATCCTGCAAAATGGAGATTATTCATCGATACTTCCTGTAGAAGCTTGAAAGCGGTGCTTCTGCACAATGGCAATAAAGTTGCTTCTGTTCCAGTGAGTTACTCAGTGCAAATATCAGAAAACTATAGTAAAATGGACATTCTATTGAATAATCTAAAATATAAAGATCACAACTGGATGGTATGTGGGGATCTTAAAGTTATAGCGCTAGTGCTGGGTCTACAAAGTACTCATGTTGCCTCTCTTTATGGGACAGCAGGGCAGACAATCAGCACTATGTAAAATGCCTTTGGCCAGCAAGACCTCATCTGAAACCAGGTTCCTATAATGTTCTTTCAAATGCTCTTGTCAACCCTCAGAAAATTTTGCTTCCACCATTACACATCAAACTTGGCCTAATTAAAAACTTTGCCAAAGCATTAGACAAAAAAGGCCAAACTTTTGTATTCCTCAAGGAAAAATTTCCATGTATAAGTGAGGCCAAATTGGAAGCAGGGATTTTTGATGGCCTACAAATTAGGGAGTTGGTAAAAGATGCAAAGTTTGAGGAAAGTCTGAATAAAAATCAACTCAACTCAATGCATTGCATGCATTCAAGTCTATTGTCCAGAATTTTCTTGGTAACCACAGAAATCCAGACTACAAACTGATGGTTAAGGAGCTACTTCATGGCTTCAAAGCTCTTGGAGCACGCATATCTGTGAAAATGCATTTCCTCAGCTCACATTTAGACCATTTTCCAGACAACTGCGGAGATATGAGTTAAGAATAGAGGGAGCGTTTCCATCAAGACATTCGTGTGACAGGGACGCTGGGATGTAAATATTGTTGCTGATTACTGCTGGTGCTTTAACAGAGATGATCCAGATGCAGATCACAGATGAAAATCTTTGAAAAAAACCATTTCTTCCACAATAACTTTAATTTTTTTCGACCTGTACTCTTCATTACATTACAACAGTAATTTTATATTTGATATAGGATAAAAACTTGACCCGATTGAAAATAACCAGTTACATTTTTGAAATCAGCAAAAAGAAATTGATCTAAAAAAACATTTGAAAAAAGTCAGACCTCAGAAAAAAAATTTCCATAGGCAGACCAGTGTAATTATTATTTTGCAGTCACTCAGATTACAATGATCCAGTTACTAGTTGACTGAAAACTATTCCATCAATTAAAATCTAGTGAAAGTTAACTAATCAAATTCATGAAGCATTTTTATTTTTTGTACACCTACGGTAACTTAAGATAATCAGTAGTCATAACATTATCCAGATCCATTCGTAATCTATAGCCAAGCTGCTTGGTAATGGCTATTCTACCAGCATCTCTACGACTTCGATTAGAAGAATCAGCAGCAACATCGCTTGTGTTAAAAAAAACTATGCCTGTAAATGACATTAAAATATAATTCATCCTAACTTCACAATTTTTGGCCAATCTTTTAAAAGAAAGGCTGTGAATCTCTAATAAAAAGATAAAAATTCTCTAGAGAGAGAAAAACAACAACAAACAAATAAAACCTGCAAAAAACATGTTCGTTTTGGATAACTGGTAAGCTGTCTCTTGCAAAACTGATTCATTGGAAACGGGCTAGAACCCATTAGTCTGTATGCAGGGAACTGAGAATTGGATAAATTCTGCAGCTGACTGTAAAAGTTTCAGATAGTCAGCACTGAAAGAATTGTTCTTATTCTCTGAATATCTAGAAAGAAGAGAATCTACTTGAATCCCCAAGGATGCAATCATTTCTTGAACAAACTCAAAGTTAAGAATACCCTGAAAGGAAGACAAAATTAACAGCAGTGAAAAATAAATTTAGAACAATTATAATAATATTAAATAAAAAAAAGTTGTAACAACAGAAGAAAAGGACTGATAAGTAAGATGTTAATAGCAGTTAAAATTTATAATAGTTAATTATATAAAATGATTCATGACTTACTTTCATATCATTTGCCAGTTGCATCAACAATTGAAGATTTTGTGTCTTGTTAGACCAAATAGCAGAAAGTCTGTATGTATCTTCTATGGTTAAAAATGTTTTGTTTGCCTAAAAAAATATAAACATCTTTACATGTAAAAAACAATATATATATATATATATAGCAATATAATTATTGTATGAAAAAACAAGTTTTTTGTTTATGTAATTGTAATTTAATTCTTTAAAGAAACTTTTAATTAACGGCTGAATTTATCATTTTGATTTAATCAAATGGTGGATTCTGCAGATTCTCACATCCAGATTTCCTAATTTTAGAATTTTTAAGACCTTAGACCCCTGACCTATAATAACTGGAGTGTTCATTGGGCTGATACACCAGAGTTTTGGGGCAGCAATCATTTGCATTTCTACAGCTTACAGTTATTTTTCTCGCAGGTGTTTTTTTTTACAATGGTAAACAAACCAAACATCAATTAGAATAGAACATTGATAACATTAATATATAACAATATGATTGTAGCAAAACAAGGAATTCTTGAGGTCCCTAGATATCTAAATTTTAGTTTAGTGGGGGGGGGGGGGGGGGGGGGGGGGGGGGCTTACCATAATTTTATGCAATGGTAAATAAGTCAAAAAAGGCTGCTTAGAAACATCACATTCAATTTTCAATACGTTGAAATTAATGTATATTCGTAACTTAACAATACTTTAGACATATCGTTAAAGAGAAAAACTTTAACTGCATCAACCAGTGGATGAAAGCTAATAGTTAAAGAAATTTTGCTAGGAAAAAAGCTTATTTATATTTGTTAATAGAACCAAGTAAAAACAAGCAATTAAGCCTGTTCCATTCTGGACACAGGACGTGTTAGCGCATTTTCGTGTTATGTATCAGTACGTTTGTTAGCTTTCAGTAAATATTTGTAAATTTTGGAAATGTTTATAAATTCAATTGTGTAATGCATATATCTGTAGAAAAAATATTATAAAGACGTTTCTTTATATTTGAAAAAAAATTATTTTCTCTTAAATCTAACTACAAGTGGTTTGTGGTTACTGAAATAGGACTCATAATTGAAAACATTCGAAATTGTAGTCATTTAATCGTCCGAAAACTCCGTCAATTGTTGCATAGCTCTGATACTTTCAATTAAACTCAGAACACAAGCTTACTATTTCATTTGATGAGTTTCTTAATAAATCTTGGTGAAACTACGTGCTGCAGTATTTCGCACCAAAAGAATGGGTTATTGAACGTACAAGGTGTAGAATGGGGCCATATATATAATATATAAGCCCCTTAGGAGCCCTGAAGCCCGGCCCTCAGAGGTCCTATCGCGAAATGAACTTTTGATGTACACATGGCAGGCCAAGACCTATAAAATGATATATACATCATGGGTCTAGGACCTATGGTTGCTGAGATCTAGGGCGCTACTTTGTTAATATAGCTTATATAGTAAAAAACGGTACTTTATAAGCCCCCTTTTACGGCCCTCAGAGGTCAGATCGCGAAATGAACTTTTGCTGCACACATGGCAGGCCAAGACCTACAAAATGATATATACATCATGGGTCTAGGACTTATGGTTGTTGAGATCTAGGGCGATGACAGACAGACAGACAGACAAAACGGGACAATAGAGCATTTTTTTTTCGAAAATGCTCTAAAAATCGCCCTATTAAGGACTACCAACAGTAAAATATGATTAATGCACACTCCAGTTATATTCGTGCCCAGTGCCTTAGGCACATCATATCTGGGTGTGACTTAACACTGGTGTTTATAACTTTGAATTTACTGAGCTTTTTTAACCTTCCATTGTTCTGTTGGCAATCACAGGCGTAAAGTAATGTTCTTATATAGCATTTAAAAAATTAACTAATAATAGTTGACTATCATATGTTAAAAAAAAAAAGAATTTTCCTCACTTTTGATATTATGGCTCTTGTTATATCATTGTCTGGAGTATAGAGAATCCTGCCTCTCCAGAGAGGTTTGAAAAATGACCAAATGATAGTTCCGAAATCAGAGGTTTTGATTGATCGATAGACATCCATACAGAACTGACCTATAAAATAACAGATCATGGCAGTGGAGTTTTTAAAAAAAAATAATTTAAGAAAAAACGTAAAAAAAAAATGTATCATTTAACACAAGTAAACTTACCCGGTAGCTCATCCTCAATTACTTCACTAGTTTCTTGCTGAAATTTATCTATCAAGTTTTCCTGACTAGAAAATGAAACTCCCGGGGTAGGAGGGAAAGAGAAAATATCATCAGTTGTTCTTCCACATAAGCCCTTTGTAACACTGTCTGAATTTAATGTTCCTAAATAAACAGATCAATAAGTAATGAAGTAATAGAATGATATATAGAATTTAGTTACCTACATCACTCACAGAAATCTGTAAAAAAAATAATACCCTAAAGGAAAAGTAACTCCATTTATTGATGCATTTTTTTTATGGTATATCTTAGAGACATTTTACATAACTGATATGTTTTCTAAATTCTGAATGTAGTAATGTTGCTTAGTGTGTGAAGTCCCTGAAAGGATAAGATGAAATCTTTTAGATCCTAAAAACCACTAATGGGACTATTTTTATTATGCCATTCTTTCACCCCAATCATAGCCAATAGAGCAATGACCATGGAGGCACCATGGGAGACATAGCAGGGACTTTAGCCATGACCTGAAATATCCATATGTCCTCACCGAAGATCGAACCAGGGACCCTCAGGTAAACAGTCAAGGCCTTTAGCACCCATCCCCACTAACTGCTTAGTGAAACCAGCCATTCATGCTACCTAGTATTTTTTTTTTAATTGATACCAGCTGTGGATAAAGTGGCACTGCAAGACAAAAAAATGTCCCCACAGCGTTTAGTACCTATGGGGCTAACATATTCTTAAATGGTATGTCTATTTTACATGACTAAACACTTAGTGAGATCCTTCATTGCATTATATTACACAAATTAAATTAACAGAAATTGCTTTAATAGAAGTCCTCATTACAATACATTAACTTAAAAAGAAAGCCCATTAAAAATTCATTTAAATAAGAAGATTATCTCTTTTATATACAGTTTTTTTGAAAAAAAAAATTGCATTTAGATAAGTATTTTATTAAAAAAATAATTTGTTTGATTTGGTAATAATTAATGTAAAAAAATGATTACAGTTTTGTTTTAACTAAAAGATTGAATATGATGCCTGATTTCTAATGGGCTCATCATGATTTCTTGGTAATTACATTCATAGAGTAAGAAAGTTCTTACCACTTATAGCTGCATCATAAAAATATTTCAGAATGATATTATTATCTTGAGCCTGCTTTATGATGTCATACGCATTTATCATATTTGTCAGTCCTCTTTCTATATCATTAGCTTGGTCGATTAACTGGTCATTGGAAAAGTTGGTTGACTGTAGAATGTACTGCACTGTGTTGGCTAAATACTGTGTTAAATAAAAAATACTTTAAAATATTTAAATGGCAATAAAACAGTGTATCCCTGATTACAAAAAAAACAAACAAAGACAATATGGTTTCAAAAATTTGTTTACGTTATTTAAAACTTATCAGTAGCATTTATGACAAAAATATAACCTTGTCTTTTAAAACATAAAAGAATAGCTTTAGAAAATGAAAAAAGCTACTTACTGTATTAATCAAAGAAAAAATTTCAATATGCATTGGAAAAGCATTTGAAAGTTTCTCTAACTGTGTAGAGTTCAATCTACAAACTTCATTGGTTATACTTTCTATCAAGACTTTTGTGACATTGATGAACATAAGTCTATTCATCACAGCAACACAGGAATGTTCACTGTTATTGAAATCAGTCAGTAACTAAAGAAACATAACAAAAACTCTCACAGTACATGAAATGCTTTTTTTCTTTTTTTTTTTTAAATATCTGCTTAAATAAAGTAAATAGTAGACTAAAGACTTAGAAACTATCAGAACCAACCAAACTGGTGGAAATAAAAGCATTTAATAGTCCTTGTGTAGTCTCTTCACTAAATCCAAAATTTGTCATTAGAAAGTTTGTCATATTGTCAGATAATTTCACCATACTCTTCACCTGAACTGTGGAAAAAAACAACATCAAAATAGAGAAACATTAATAGTCTTTTTTTAAAAATATAAATTTTCGCCTCTTTTCATGACCAACTTACATACAAGATGATTGGAGCAAACGATTAATTAAATAACATATACATAAACATTACAAATTTATTACATTGTTGCAGGAAATATTCTTTAATGATATCCAATCCTTTAAGACCATTTATTATTTTCTGAGCATCAGTATAGATCCTAATTGCATTGCTATCAAAAGGATTAATTTTGGCCAAAATGTTCACCATGACCTGAAGGCTAGAACAAAATATGGATTGAAAATAAAGATAAGTATCACTGTTTGTTTTGGTTGAACTTAAAAATTTAATGAGACTTTGGAATTAAACCAAAAATTATGTTACTGTAAAAAACTTAAATTTTACTGGTAAAAAAAATACCTTTCAGCCATCTCTGTGAAGTTGCTGTTCACTAAAAGTTTATCTACAACATAGATATTGTTTTTTAAGAAGCTGGGAATGTCATTACTTAATATGGCTGTGATGAATTTGGTGACATCAGAAAATTTAGTGAAAAATTCCATGGAATATGACAGTAAATCAATCAGGTCATTAGTGATATTGTTGGTAGATTCAGATTGCAGCTGATAGAAAAACAATAGCTGTTAAAATTATAGTACATACCAAGTACATAAAAAAATGTACAACTGTTTTTGGCATAAACTGGATAAAACTTTAATAGAAATAAATTTACTCATGAAATAATTCATAAGCCAAATTTATTTGAGGCCAATTCTTTTTTTTTTAATTTTTCTCCAAAGTCTATACCATTTCTAACATTTTTCTTGTGTTATTCTTCTGGATTTTTGCAATGTTATAAGTCAATGAACAATTCTATGCTTATCAAAACAGAATAAAAATATTTTTTTATCCAGCACTAATCAATTAGCTGTGTGAGTAGTGGTTTCAGTTATTCAGCTACATAATCTTTGACAAGACGTAAAGTTAATAAATTTGAATGGACTTCGAACATTTCCATCCACAGAAGTATATTTATGTGTAGCCCTCTCATGGACTGAAGGTTGCAATGCACAACACTCTTGACGAGGAATTTCTAGCACTATTCCCATTGGTATCAGTTTTTTTTTTTGCTGTTTCATTTCTTAATTCACTGTATCTTATTAAATTGACTATGATATTGCTCTTTATTGTATTTATAAAATATTGGAATGTGGCTCTCATTGACATCATGCGTGACTATCTTTGCTAGAAGGCTTTACAAAAAAAAAATCAAGTTTAATTCTTTTAACACTGGTTTATCTTAATGAACATTGATTAATGAGCTTTTCTTTTTTATGAATTAATTAGGAAACAGGTAGATATGTAGATTTTAAGCTTTATAGGAAGAACAAATAGAAAAGTAGTATTTATTTATCATTATTATCTGTGGGGTTTAGATTTATATGAACTAAAGTTCATAAAGTCTGAAAAGTAACTTAATGGTAGCAAATTTCCCTGTTCACAACATTTATGGTCAAACAGGCTGTTTTGCTTGTTTAGTTCCATTTTCTACATATGATCTCATAATTTCAAGTTAAAAGCATAATATTTTATCACACAAAACCCTAACTCATTACAGGGTTGTTTTGAAGCAGTTTCCTTGTTAAGCTCTATCCACCACTCTCTTTATTCTAAATTAAAACATAAGCCTTAAAAATAATAATTAATTGTCAACTTCATTATACATGTATATCATGATAAATGTGGGTGTAATATTTACACAAGTAAATTACCTCAGCTTATTCAAAACTTGCACAACAGTCACAAAATAGAACATATTATGGAAATTATCCTTCTCATTTAAGTATTACACTACTTGATTCACTAATTCGTTAGAAATTAAAAGTTGTTTTACTAATTTTTGTGGGTTTTGATCCTCAAAGTAATGAAGAAAGTAAATTGGAAAAAATCTGATTACGTCTTTTAATTCATGAAAATTTCTCCACACTGGTAAAACAGCACGACCAATCTTTTTAAGCTATGTGAATTTTAAAATACAATAAGGGGTGAACATTTTTTTTATGTAGAATCCAACAATATAATATCTAAATTACTTAGACGCTTATTGACAAGAGATATACATGTACCATGTGCACATCCAGACACACATGAAGTGGGAATAAGAGTTTGATGTATATTATATTTATTAACTTGCACTTTAAAGTATTTAAAGGTAAATTTAAGAGAACATAAGTGTAGAAAATATTTAGGATTTTGATCACTATTTTCTGTGAGTTGATGTTGATTATAAAAAAATTCAAGCAAAAAGCAAAGATTCTTTAGTTTCTCAGTTGCAATGAATCATCCCATCACTTAATAAAACTCATAATGTAATCCTACTAAAAAATTTTTTTGTAATATTATACATGTATTAAGATTTTACAAAAAACCATATTACTTACTTCACCAATTACACTGGAGTTTTCAGAAGAATTTTTTAGATATTCAGCAGTAATGTTTACTTGTGAGTTACAAAGGTAACTACTGATGTTTGCAATACTGACAGGTGAATTTAAGGGGAGACTTATTATAACTGAAAGTTTGTCAGGATTACAGAAAATGTTTACAATATCTGGCACAGATTGCTGAAGGAAATAAGTCTGCAGAAGATAAAACGCAAAATCAGTTTAACAACTTAACTCAGATAAGAACACTTAAAAAATATGATGCAATCTTTACACTAAGTCTGATTTTCCACAAGGGAAAAAGTTTAAAGCTGATGGTAGTCCACAAACCTCATTATAATTAACTTTTGCATTGAGAAAATTATCTGCTACAATATTAGGTAATCCCATAACATTTATAAGATAGTCTGAAATATTCACATTTCTTTTAAACAAATCAGAAACAAACAGAGTACCTGCAAAAAAAAATTGTGAGAAATTAAATTTTATATGTATCTACATAGTCATTATAGGTAAGTTTATTTTATTTAGGCTAAAACAAAGTTAAAATGTATACATGGGACATAAAGCTAACATCTATCAAGATGTAACGTTGATCAAGAAAAGGATCAACAAACTGTTGAGCCCTCAATAACCAACCCTAGCTTCAGTTAAAAAGCTAATAAGGTTTGGTCATATTTCCCTCCACAATACCCTTTGCAAAACCATACGTCAAGGTAGTCTGGAAGAAGCATGAAAGGCAGACAGCCCTAGAAACAACTTGATTGTTAGCATTAAAGAATGGACAGGACAAAACTGAGCAAAACTACTGGCAACCACACAAGGATAGGAATAAAAAAAAGCTATCCACTGCAATGTCCCTAAAGAAGCTTGTTAGGGGCAAATGATGAGATTAGAACAGCAAACTTATCACTAACCTTCATTACTGAATCTAATTAAGTTTAAGACAAATTCAGTCAATTCTGTTACTTCTGGACTATTTAGGATTTCCTGTATAAATGGAAGCTGGAAGAAATATATGACATCACTCACAGAAGAAAAAATGCTAAATAGAAAAAAAAATGTAAAAAATTAGTGCTTATCAAATATTTTCTCGTTCCTATAATTATAAAAAAAAATTTAATTCTGTCAACTATTAAAAATATTTACAATTGCTGTTTTAAAAGATACAAAAAAAAAAAGTTCTCTCACTCAATAGATAAAATATCGGTATTTAAAATGGTGCTTAAGATATTTGTGTCTCCCTGAGTATCAGTACCATTACTGAAAACATCAGTAGAAATATTCAAAGAAGATTGAAGTGTGGAAACGATTTCTGAGAGTTGAAGATAAATTTTAGTAAAGTTTGCAGGCTGGTCATAAAAAGTACCATTCACTGTTGTTTGTATTAAACTGTTAATTTGATTTATCTGCAAAAAGTTAAAAAAAAAAAATAATGATACCAATTGTGTAAAATAAAAAGGTGAATATTTGATTTACACTATTTGGGCTGTACAGTAAATTTAAGTAAAATAGAATAGTTTATCTAAACTAATGCTCATTAACCCCCTGAACAAAATGAACTTACATTGTCTGTCAGCTCTGTAAGGTTTAATCTTGTGGTTAACTCAGATAATGCTTCAGTCAGAGATTTAGTGCAAAATACATCACCAATACTCTTGACATCAGAATCATTTAAGTTTACTGCCAGCTTGGAAAATAATGTTTCGCATACTGTATTTTCAAGATTTCCACTCACAATTAAAGCCTGGAATAACCAATGAATACCAGGATTATTGACTGGATACAAATAAGGATATATAAAAAAAATAAAACCCAGTAGAGATTTGAATAATAGAAATTACGCAAGAGATAGTTTAAAATGCTTCCTATGAACGTGTCATATGAATCTTAAGTGTACAATAAATTGTTAAGTATTCAAGAATGGTTGACAATCAACTCATTTGCAGTCATTCAATCTTCAAAACTTACTTCTTATTAAAATTTAGAAAATGACAACACCAATAGAGAACAAAACTTTTACCCATCATCAAAAGTTAAATAAAATATAAAGTTTTATAGCTTTGAGTCTTTTTAATGACTGACACTTATTTCACTGTTACTTTTGATTTAATGGGTGATTGTCTTGAAACAGTTTCAATGGATTGTTTTGATAATGCATCATTAAGTACTTACTGCCAATATATTTGGATCTGTAATCATCTGCACAAATGATTGTATAATTGCTGGATATTTTTCAGAAACCTGATCAATGCTTGTTGCTAAGCTTAGATTAGTTTCAATAAGTTTCTGAAGTTTCTGATTTATATCTAAAATAAAATGTGTTTATATTAAAAGAGAGAATATCCTAAGTTATGTTTGAAGATAAATCTGACTATATTAAAACTACTAAGGATTTCAAGTTATTAAGAAAGCAATAGTATCAACAAACCTACAAATGTCTTGGTAAAAGTATTTGTCAATGCCAACCCTTGGCTAATAAAATTAGCACCCTCTTTCAACATAGGCCAGCTTGGTTGAGTTTCCAGTGTTTTTTGGAGCAAATTAACACTGTTTATAATTGCTCTAAAAAGGACATAATAACCAATGTCAAAGTTTTTTTAAATCCACACTTTAATATAAATACAAGTATGATAAATCTTCAATAATAAAATTTACCTATTAATTTACAAATAAATAGTCTTTTATTTATGGCATAATCAGAGCATATTATCACAAACAAGATAAAGTATTACTTAGAAGAAAGTGTTCTGTTTTTTGCCAACTGACTAAGAGAGGAAGCTAATTCCAGCAAAGTTAAAGTTGTTTGTCCTAAATCATCTGCTGAGAGACTTTTTACATTTTGAAAAATTGCTTTAATAGGCTCCAAAAACTTCTGCAAATTAAAAAAAAAGTGTCTGTACTTAACCTATAGTGTAGAAATTATATGATAAAAAAATGCAATTAACCTGTATTAATTTAGTACAATTATTACACAATTTTAATGGATTTTCCATGATTAAATACATTTTTTAGCCATGAAAATCAGATAAACTATGCACAAAACTTCTTTAGACCAAATTCATCATCATAGTGTGGGTATAATGTTAGGATAAGAAATCGGAACATATTTCATTACCTCTGTAGATTCATACCAGCTTCCTTCTTTTACTTTGTTTAAGTTTTCACCCAGTGTTATAAAATTTTCCATTAGTGACCAGATTTGTGATGTGTCTAGCCCTGCCACCAACAGGAGAGGTTTCAAACTACTAATTGTATTTTTCAAACTAAAATTACAAGAAAAAAAAATAAGTACAGTTAAGTTTATAAACATTAGTTTTCTTTCTTTTAAGATATATACTAAAAAATTTACAATCAAAATGTTCAATGTGTTTAAAAATTATTGAAAAGAAATTAAATACAGTTTAATTTATAAAATTTCTGTCTTTCCCTATCGCCTAATTAACTACGGGCTTGAAAAAATATACGCAAGTTCGAGGTTGATTTTAAGTATCATGAATATCATTTTGTTAAATTAAATTATTTTATTTTAATAAAAAAATTCAACCAGCTAAATACTTCTAAAAGAATTTTTTATAAAATGAAGAAGTTTACATGAGCATGAAATTACCTAGGAGCAACATTGATAAATTGGTCAAAAATATCTATCCAAGCTGGTAATTTCTGAATCACCTCTGAAAGACCTGGGAATGTTGCAATTTTTGCAATGACTCCAAGGGCAAGCTCTGAATTCATTAAAACATCAGTCATCTTTGCCACATCATCAAAAACAAAACTTAAAGAGCCATTTGAAACAAAGACTTCTTTTATTTCTTCAATGAGCTGTACCTGAAGTGATTTGATGAGAAAAAAAGGAAGTAGAATAAGTAACTGTCTGACATATTTTAAAATAAACTTTACAGAGATTTATTCAAAATTCGAGATTTATTGTTAACATAACTAATTAAGAAAAAATTAATTACAAAAAAAACTTTAAATTTTCAATTTTTTTTTTGGGACAGTGCATATGAAAATATGAATACTTACAACCCTTATTATAGATGATAAATTTAGCTGTGCAATAAATTTGTTTGACAGCTCTGCAGTTTCAGACATATCCATTGTACATAGAGAATTTGAGATGTTGACAATGTTTGAAATATTAGGAAATAAAATGAAAGACTTCAGCTTGCTAGGATCACAGATTATACCAGTAAGATTAGTGAAGCTTGTTACATTGAGAACCTGTAAGGTAAACAATTTAATTAGAACAAAACCTGATGAAATTTTTTTCTTTTTTTTTTTTTTTTTTTGTTAAACAAAATTGAATCCATTTTTTATTATCAAAAGATAAAAACCAATTCAGTGACAAAAAATTCTTTGATAAAATTTATTATCATTTAAAACTGGTAATAATAGATCAAAAAGAAATAATTGTATTACCTTAGCTAAATTAAACTTTGACATTGAAAGATCACTTGCTTCATAGGCTGTGAGCAATTTCAATTCATTCACTAACATTACTTTTACTTGAGTGACATTTCTAAGATAATATTGCAGATAAGTCATATTTTCTGTAGAAAAAAATCTTTATAGTCTAAATTGGGCCTTTACATTCAAAATTGTTAGCCTTTATACTGTTAAACTATTTGAAAAAGACTATATTTTATATTCAGTTTATATATTCCTTAGCCTTTGAAAAAATTAAAATGCTGTGACCTAAATAACATTTTAATTTCCTAAAAGTAATAAGTTTGATGAAAAGAAAAGAAGTAAGAAACAGAAATCATTAGTAACAGTACTGACCTATTTTTTCAAGAACTTCTTTATTTTTTATAACAGTTCTGACTAAATGTATTACCCCATTGCTATTATTAAACAGGGTGAGCAGGTTTAAAGATTCATTAGAAGCAAAAATTGAACTTAGATCATTTGTCACTGCAGCCAAACTGACAAAAAAAAAGTATTCAAAATATTTTAGATGTAGTAACAACAATAAATTGTAAATTTACTAAGCATAGAGCCTAGGTAGAAAAAATATGCATTCAGTTCAGAATCTTCTTGAAGTTAATGATTGAAGATTTTTAAAGATGCTTACTTTTTGGTAAACAACTCAGAAGCAACCAATTTCTCTTCCTTAGCAAAACAATGATTATCTAAATTACAAACAAAAGTCTGTAAAAAGGGTACAAGTCCAGCACTGGGCATAGCACGAGCTTGATAATAGCCTGCATAATAGTAAAACAGTGATGAAGTAAAAAGTAATATCCCAGTAAAAAAGTGTTTTAGTGTTTCTACATGAAAATAATGTAATTATTTTAATAGCTTTAATTTAGCTGTAAGCTACATTAGAAGCTAGGCAGAGTCGAATGAAGTAAATTCACTTAAAATGTATATGCAGTTGTTTAATAACTTAAAAAAATTAATTTACAGTCTTTGAATTTGACTGCTGGTACTCCTGTCCTCATGATTGACACAGTCCCAATGACTATAACAGGCCATACTAATTCGAGCACAACAACACCCTGTAAAAAAAAAAATTTACATTACTGGTTGACGTAATCAAATTATGATTAAAATATAATAAGAAGAATAAGAAAATCAAATTAAATATAATTAACTCTATACATAAACCCTATGTAAAAGCTTAAACAACTAACGAAGTAATGATTGTATACACAAATTATAATAAAAAATAAACAGAATAAGAAAATCAAATTAAATATAATTTATTCTATACAGAACCATGTGCTAAAGCTTAATTAAAAAAATGAAGTAATGATTGTATACAGAAGTAATTATAAACCTAATGGCCATTCACATAATCTTTCAATTTTCATTTGTAAAAATCTTTGCTATCACTCAAGAATAGATGTTCAAAATAAAACAAGCAATTTAAGTCTTTTCCATTTCGGACAAAGAGCATTTTAGAGCATTTTCGTGTACGGTCACGCCGGACGAAATCTGTATTTTTTTTGCGGGTTACAGCCATAGATAATATTTATTTATTTTGATAAATTTAGAGAGGGAAGTAATCATGTTTAATAACTGTTACAAAAATAAATAATGATTACGCCACTTTGATTAGCTTTTATTATTTATATTTAAAATATAAGCAAAACGGTACATAAAAAACTCTTATATTTTGGCCCTGAGAGGTCAAAATGCAAAATGGACTTTTGATATACACTTGGCAGGCCAAGACCTACAAAATGATATATACATCATGGGTCTAGAACTTATGGTTGCTGAGATATAGGGCACTCCTTTGTTAATATAGCTTATATAGTAAAAAACGGTACTTAATACGCCCCCTTTTACGGCCATCAGAAATCAGATCGCGAAATGGACTTTTGCTGCACACATGGCAGGCCAAGACCTCCACAATGATGTATACATCATGGGTCTAGGACTTATGGTTGTTGAGATCTAGGGTGATGACGGACAGACAGACAAAACGGGGACAATAGAGCATTTTTTTTCGAAAATGCTCTAAAAAATGAAGTAATAAAGTAATATGTGGGAAGAACAGCATAGTCACAAAAAAAAATATAAGCGGAGAGTAATGAATTTTAAACTATAAAGACTCATAACAGTTATTATATATTGTTTTAACTTGCTTTTTGCGTTCATTATGAGAATGAATAACCATTTTGTAGTTAATAAGAACAAATTACTGCATTTGAGCTGCTTTAAACATAGTAGCTCTGTTTGATACAAAAAAATGATACTGCTGTTTAATTATTTGTGTTGCGTAATGTCAGCGGTCATGTATTCAGCATTAAATACATATCCAATGTTATATAAGTGTGGCTTAAAATAAATAAAAATAGTAATGAATTAAAACAAAAGTTATGTCAAGCCCTAGTTAGTGTGTGTCTACATAGTACATAGTGTACCAGTAATTTGTATATACAGTTTGTATTTTTGAAAGTTTCAAATAAATTAGTTTTTCAAGTTGATTCTGAATATATTTTTGTTTCTATCAAGTCAGTTTTTTTATTTATGGGATTAAAATGAAATAGCATGCACAATGTAAGCCTATTAGCAAGCTGCTACTAAATAAAAAATTACACAGGACATTTGTCAGCCATCATAGCCTTCATTCTTGAGATTTTGGTTTTAAAAAAAAATTAATTTTCTTTCAATGTAATATTCATTTATGTTTTTGGGTTTTTGTTTGATTATTTTTAATTTATAAATTCACTACATGTTTTTATTCTTTCCAGATGAAAAAAAAATTCAAAATTGGGTTTAACAGATTTTTTTATTATTTGCTGTCTAACGTAGAAAAAGTTGAGTTTCTTCACTACCTATACATTTAAATATATATATTTTTCAGTAATAAATAACACAACCATTAGTATTAGTAATCTTCTAATGAAGATGTTGGTGTATATAGTTGTGACTTTTTAAGTCAATTATTTATTTAATTATTTTAAATTCTAAAATTATAGTCTTTTTAAAATAATTCACACTTAGTGGAAAATAAAGTATTATTCTTAGAATAAATATCTCCTTGCAATGGTATAGAGTATGTGCAATGGTATAGAAAAAAATCGCTAAGGAGTACCCATATTTACAAAATATTATTTTAAATAGCTATATTTCAAAAACAACACTTGCTGGAAAACATTTACTTAATCTTCTAAGATTGAGTATAATATAATAATTTGTATAAAATAAAAGGAAGTAAATAATTGTATTTGTTGGGCTCCAACAATAAATCCTTCAATTTTATACGACATTTATAGCAAAACAATGATTCGGAACTTGAATCATTGGGAAGTCTAGCAAGTTCCAGAAACAGATTAAGTTTAGATAATGAGGTATCACTGTACTTTAGTGTACAATAGATGCCATCTCCATCCGGCGTCTCTGAGTATGTGCCAACTGGGGTGGACTGCCCCCTTACCTTTTTTACACCACTGTGCAAATGCACCAGTTCCTGCATTGGTTTTAATAGGGCTAACTTGGATTGGACACTTCTATGTCTAACATCCGAAAATTTAAAAAAATTAATTGAAAAATGAGCATTTTACTATGCCCATTTTTCTTTTGTATAATTGGACTTTGCTTGTTCTTTCATTGATGCCACTTTTTTTCGAGCTCTCCTAGCATTTTCAGAAAAAAGTCAATAAAGATTATAATTATGTAGTAAAGTAAAATTCCCTTAGCCCAAACAGGCCATCGGGGCAGATGAAGTGTAGAATTCATCTGTTTCTATAACCTCGTCATATAAAGAGATTGTGTGGTTAGCACAACGCCCAGCCGCCTTTACTTCCCCAATTTAGTCAGGTACCCATTTAAAGCTAGGTGGACTTGTGGGACGACTTCGAAACAAGTTTCACCTGGAAAAATTCCCATGATTCTCACAGAGGATCGAACCTAGGACTCTCAGGTTGACAGTCGAGTATCTACACCACTCGACCATCCGTCCCACATAATTATGTAGAGAGCTGTGAAAAGATCCCAGCAATTGATGGAGAGTAATTTGATTTTTTTTAATTTTGTGACAGCCTGTTCGTCCTATGGTCTCTTCATAAACTGTACAACTATATTATATATTTTCAACCAAATTTTTTTACATCAGTCATAGAATTAATTAAGGTGATATGCTCAGTCGTCCCCTTACATAAGCCTCGCTATTTTCAGTGAATGCTTATTTTAGTTTTTCAGATGCTAGTTTATGGAATATTAATCATAATTAGGTTGATTCTTTGGCAATTTAACTATGCCTATGAAACACTGCTATTAGTATGAATAGGTGCTTTAGACCTAGGGCCTCTTTTCCAAAGCCGATCAAAACTGATGGGATTAGGGACAGACAGGTACTTTTGCCTTAGACACTACATATCCTTGTCTTAAGTGCCCAAAGACTAAGAACAACCCTGCTTACAATATCTAAATCCGAAATCTACCAGTAGTTGCACATTTATAGAATGTACCTAGTTTAGTTTGAAAAAATTTGCATACTTTGATGCAATCACTCTCAAATGTAAACAATGCGAAAAAATCTGTAGATGCTTAAAATACAGAATGCTGGACAATGTGGAAAATATGGACACAAAAATTAAGACAGACTAGGGTGTCAAAAATACAAACTGTACATACAAATTACTGGTACACTATGTACTATGTAGACACACACTAACTGGGCTTGACATAACTTTTGTTTTAATTCATTACTACTTTTATTTATTTTAAGCCACACTTATATAACATTGGATATGTATTTAATGCGAATACATGACCGCTGACATTACGCAACACAAATAATTAAACAGCAGTAAATTGGTTAAATTTTACGTTACTATTACTTTATTTTTATGACGTACCACTAAATATTGATCTTATAGCCTTTAGGCATAAGTCACTGCCTATGCTTTATATAATTTGGAAGGCACTTGTTACGGGACCAAACGTGTGGTCTCCGTATTTTTTTTACCCGGGTACCAGCCGTAGATAATATTGCTCCACACCCTAACCCTATCCCTAATCCTGAAAAAAAAAATTCTGAAAAAAAAAAACAACATATATGTCATGTTCCTTATACCCTAATATAATGGTCACGTTTGGTCCCGTAACAAGTGCGAATTTGGAAAGGGTTCGTTCAACGCCACTTAGAGAAATTACAGGCCGCATTTTGAGGGCCTCTATAAAATTATATATTTGTAATATTTCATGTTCAGATTACATCTTTGAACCCATCAAAATGAATACAGAGTGGGTATGGCGAAACTCTATAAAAGATACTTGGTAGTTGCTTTCAAACTGCGCTGAAAGAATACAATAGACTCAAAATGGCAATACATTACTGGATGCCAGATTTTTTAAGATGTTATAAATATCATTAAATATTAAGTTTGTAGCCTTTGAGGCCCAAAAGAAGATTCCCATTTCGACCGATTCGTTTCCCACTAATCGAAATGTTATTACTTAGTTTGTAAAAAAAAAGTTTACTTAACGTTATACCACTATGCTATTTATTTTAAGCCAATTTCGAGAACATGAACATCTATTCTTGAGACGTTGATTATATATTTTTCACATGTATAATACAAACTTATTTGTGTGTATAATCACTTTAATGTTGTTGTTTTTTTCATTTTATGTTTTCGATTTTTTTCCAGTTCCATTATAACTGACATAGTTTTATATAATTGGTTTCTATTTCACGTGCATCGTAACAAATAGGATATTTGAGTATTGTGTATTTATCAAGTGCTTTTTTTTGTCTAATGTAGCTGTTCTCAGTGCATTAAAATTATATAAAAGAAGTTATTTAAAAAATGCATTCAGCAGACCTATCCTGTGTCATGGCCCATATTATAGTTCTAATGTACTGAAGTGTATTAATGTCAGTCACGCATGACTTAGTGTTTAAAAAAAGGACACGAGAGAGAAATACGTCATGACGGAAAAAAAACCCATGAAAGGGTTTTAAACGTTGTGCTGCTTTTGATTTTTAGGACTAGTCTTATGTGTGTGTCAAGGCCCGTAATGAAAAGAATTACGGCACATGAGCCATTCAGTAGGCTATATATATATATATATATATATATATATATATATATATATATATATATATATCATCATACCCTTGTTGGGAGAATGTATGGCAACTCAACAGCGCCCCCCCCTCCCCCAAATAAATAAAAATTGTATTGCTGATAGTAACTCATTAAAAATTGACAAAAATTTGCCTTTAAAAACTCGGAACAGCCCCCCCCCCCAACAAAATCCTGGCTACGGTACTGTATATATATATATATATATATATATTATATATATATATAATTATTTAGATCCCCACACATACGCAAACAAAATAAAATATAAAAATTATGACTGCTCTGGCATTCGAGTCATTCGACTAGCTTATAGCACAACATAAAAATTTATAATTTTTTTACGGTATTAATCTCATATCAGCTTGCTTGTGTGTTTGTGTGTGTCTCGTTTTGACACACGACAAAGTCAAGCATAGGGGGCTTATAGTCTCGCGAATTTGATACAAAAGACAGTTGAAAATCACAGTGATTAAAATATAGGCCTATATAAGAAAGGAAGTAATGCAAATGAACAGAGTCAGAGATGTCCTCTCAAGTATGGCAGAAGCGCTCAAAATCAGATTACGAAGCCCACATATAACAATAGCCTCTGCAACAGATTAAGCACTTTTGGCCTCACTATCATACACATAACTTACATAACTAATAGACTATAAAGAACATAAAATACAATATGTTCTCCAATAGGGTTTACTCAGTTCCTGCCCTTAAATGGGAGCTCTCGTGTTGTAGCTCATCTAAACTCATCTTATAGCACCAACATTGAGACTCACAGAACATAATGAGAATGGAACCGCACAGCAGACATTCATTTCACAGGATGATAAAATGTTCAGTACAGCTGTATGTATTCCCTATATGTATTCCCTGTGTGTATTCCCTGTGTGTATTCGATCTAATTCCCCAGTCATTGAACGCGAAAAACTCTTTTTAAAATCAATTTCACTAATGGAGCTCCTATGAAAAGGTGCCGATACAAGCGTGGGGTGCCCTTTCGAAACTGTTTTTCCTTAAAAAAAAAAAAGAAAAGAATACTCTATGACGTTTCTCCCTATCGCACATACCATACACTAGCAGCGAGCCTAGTTGACTTTATTTTAGCATCCCGATGCCAACCCCATTTTTTTAAAATACAAATTAATAACTTTTCCCGTAAGGACTGTAAAGCCCCAAGTAGGTGCCCAGGATAGGACCCAGGATAAGAACTAGGATAGGAACCATTGATTTTGGTGGAGATCAAAATGATTCTTTTCCCCTTAAAGTTGCTCACTAACGATACCCATGCATACAGGCCCGTAGCCAGGAATATTGGATTGGGGGGGCCGAAGACATTTTCGGGGGGGGGCGAAGAAATTTTTTTTCGGGGGGGGGGGGTGCCGAAGAAATGATCAGGGCGGATCTAGACAACTTTGACGGGGGGGGGGGAGGACAAAACATTGACCCCGAAAGGGAGGGGGGGGGGCAAAACTGTTTTCATTGTTGAAAATTGGTCTTAGAACAAAAAAATATTTCGATAATTTAATGATGTATTACCTAAACTTACGATAACGGGGGGGGGCATGGGCCCCCCTGGCCCCTCCCCCTAAATCCGCCCCTGGTGAGGTAGAAGAAATGTTCGGGGGGAGGGGGGGAGAACCGAAAGCTTGCGAACGGAGAGGAGAGATTTGCAGAAATTGTTTGCAGTTCCATATCTGGAATGGTGCATTTTAGTACCGATTGTTTAGCTATTAATTAGAAATACATAATTTTAACTACGTTTTAATAATGCATGGCATGTTGCAGTTTTGTTAAAAATAATTTAAATAGTAAAGAGTTTTAAAGATAAAAATTTATTGAGGCTGAGCAATTTCTGATTCCTGTTATAAATATATTGACCATTTGTTCTGCTACACAATTGTTACATAATAAATACCTGATTTATATTATTATACTGTTTGTTTAACGTAAAACCCGGGAAGAACGACAAAGATGCATGAATAAAGCTTAGCTATTTGTGTGATATTTCTTATAAAATATTGAAAACAAAGAACAGATCTATCAACAAAAACAGTCGCAATTATTTAATTTAAAATAAAATTAATTCTGCTAAAAAGTAAATTTGCAAATTAAATAACATCGTTCAGAAATCACGGAGTTTGTACTTTATTATTTTATTATACATATGTATGAAAATGATGTCAGAAGCCAATGTTATTTTATTAACTTATTTAAGTTGCTAGTTGTCCTCAGAAGATATCAGTATATAAAACTATTACAAGGTTGCGAACAGGCCCATCGACAGAAATTTCGGGACCCTGGGCAGGGGTGACACTACGGGCCCCCATGCTGATATTAATATTTTAAAAAGTTGATTGGCCAGCTCAGTCCGGGTCCCTAAAACTTGCCGGGCCCCTGGGCATTGGCCCCCCTGCCCCCCCCCCACTCGTCGGCACTTGTTGCGAACTTATATTATTATACGTTTCAAATTTGCAAACTTCGCTGTTTAGCCAGCCCGTAGCCAAGGGAGGCACTGGGGGGGCATGCTCCCCCCCCCCCCGCTAGGTGTGGAGTGCCCCCCCCCCACTTAAAAAAAAGAAAAAGAGGAAAAAATAAAGAAAAAGTAAAGTTGCCCCCTTGCTGTGTATTGGTGTCTCCCTACTTACTTTGACCTGGCTACGGGCCTGGGTTTAGCACTGAATTTACCTAAAAATGCTTCAGCATTCAGATTGTCTGTTAAATCTTTTTCAAATGCAAGCAGGAAAAGATTGCTTTGACGCATTTGTAACATTGATCAGCGATATGGGGTGAGCATTCGTGTGAGGGTTGAGAAACTGCTCCCACACACGGCTGTTGAAGCACCAAATGCCAATGCTGCCCAAAATACCCAGAAGTGAACTTCAATAAGATTCAATCTTTTATGCCCAAAAATTAGATACGCTATATATGCAAGTATATATAAATAGCCTGAATGATTGCCAAAATATAAACTTTTAAGTTATTGATTTATTAAACAAAATGATTGATGTTTTATAGCCGTTATTATTAAAATTTTGTCAAAAAACTCAAATCATGCACGGGGGGGGGGGGCTCAGGTCATGCAGGGAGGGGGGCTCAGCCCCCCCTAGCCCCCCTCTGGCTACGGGCCTGCATGCATGCATGACCAAAGAAAAGAATTAGAACCGATAGAAAGAGGAATAAAAAAAAACATTATTCAATGATACATATGTTTTGTAAAAAGGCCGAATGCCCCCATTAAATTTCAGAAACATTGATTGTTGAATTGATCAATTTGATTAAAGTTGGTAAAGCCATAGAGTTTTTTTTTGCGTGCTTACTTGTTTAAATTAACGAATTAGGATGTTTTATGTTTAATTAACGCTATTAGATCAATATTCTTAACTGACAAGAACAGTCACATGTTGCTTTGAATTTAGGCCAAATATAGTGTGTACATAATGTTGAAAGGAGTTGGGTCGGTTAATAACGGGCCGTACTAGGAGGACTCTAAAAATACCACCCCATTCCCATAAAGTGGGGGAAAATGCCGTTTTATGCATGGTGGCAAAGTTAGTCCCTCCTGGGGTGAACCAGGGCTCGATTTACCGCCGGGAATGCCGGGGATATCTCCGGCACTGAGAACTGTCATCCCCTGCTCTGCTTTAGCTAATATATGAAACCATAGACATTTTATCCCCGGCTCTGCAGAAATTTTTTTTCATCCCCGGCAATGGTTTTTTTTTCTTAAATCGATCACTGGGGTGAACCACTTCGCCCCATATTAACGCCACTATCTGTGAAGGCTCTTTTATAATTTATAGTTAAAATTTGTAAGTTCTCATGTAGGCAGGCCCGTAGCGTGCGGGGGAGGGGTAGGGGGCCGGCCCCCCCCCCGCGTTTTGTCTGGCCTCCCTCTGATTATTTGTTCTTCTTAGTAAATTGTGTTACCTGAAACCTTCTCTGCTATTGCCTGGCCCCTGCTGTAGAATGCCTGGCCTCTGCTGTAGAATGCCTGGCCCCTGCTGTAGAATTTTCACGCTACGGGGCTGCATGTAGGCTAAACAATATTCAAGAGGAGCGCAAAGTAACGACATTCATCCCCGGAGAATATTTATAGAGTTGTATGCCGTACTTTTGGCACGTCCCTAGGGTACCACTTCCTAAATGGCACCATTCCACAAATGCGAATTTAAACGACAGGGGGGTGGGACCTAGGTCTGCCGAGACACCTGGCGCAGAAGTAAATTTTAGGACCCTTTAAAACAGAGAAAATGACAAAAAAATACAAGTTTTTGGAACCTCTTTTGAAGGGGGCCGATGGCGCGAGCCTGGTGCCGCCCCCCCCCCCGTTAAATATGTATAACAGTTGATGAAGTCATACTTTTGTATTAAACGTAAATAACATTTGTGATGTTAAACTCACATCTCGGTCTAACAGAAGTTCTTTTAAATGGCTGTTGCAGTCCCGCACTGGTGGAGATAAAGAATGGCCTTCTCAGAATTGCCCCCAAAAGCGGATACGGCTATTACGGACACAATATATGTATGACAAACAGACAACATCTAATAGTTAAATGACTTCCGGGCAGTGGCGCAACCGGGGGGGGGGGGGGCTTTAGCCCCCCCCCCCCGACCAAATCATCATACATATTTTACTATATAAACTGTCGTTTTTTATATGTGAGCCCCCACCCCCAGCATTTTTTTCTATATGTGAGCCCCCCAGCATTTTTTGCTGGTTGCGCCACTGCTTCCGGGAACGGAGAAGAAAATGGGTCTTATTTAACAGCGACATGCTTTTTTAAGAGCCCAGACACTGTTGACCTTATATAAATCGTGGGGCCCGAGGCGAGAGTGACAGGAAATTGTTGTTTTTAAAGAGTCTTTTCATACACCGTACGGGAGAGTCCCTGAACTGTTAGCGAAGCTAGTGGTCTCAAACTATGTCTATTACAGGACTGGTTCTAATTCTGTAGCACAACTAGCAAATGCACTAGTCCGGACCACAGTGGTCCAGACTGTGTTGGCATCTCACACATTAAAATGACATAACCAATGGTTTGCCAGATTGGATAAGATCTAAGTGACGTGTTCTTAGCATCTATGGTTCTAAGACTACTACAAATAAACTCTTGTAATTTATTTCATATCTTACCGGATGACTTCGGCGAAATAGAATATTTTTCCATACAAGAAACATAAACTGACGAACTAGCGACATGTTTATGTAATGTACATCACTTAGTGATATCCTTCCTGATTACAAAACAGTAAACCACCTAAAATCGAAAAATAAATGTTCCTTGTAAGTCTTACATACTTCAAAACTGGTATTTCTATGAGGCATGAATATCGTTACACATGAATGTGCTACAACGCCTGACCTATTTCTAGTCCACTCCATTCGCCACCCTCCCCGAGTCCAAATAAAAAGTTCTGTTTAAAAAAAAAACGAAATTGGGTAACAAAAAAAAAGGGAAGGGGCGGATTGATTTATTGATTTCCCTTAAATCTCCGTTTATCCAGTGTCCACTGCTAAAACTGGGATAGAAGAAAACTGAAGCATTCTTAGGTACTTTTAAAGATGCATTACCATTAGTTTCGTTTAGAACGTCTACTAGCATACCATTATGTTGAGCACATACAAATTAACATCCTCGCGAAGTCGCGCACAATCAGTCTTTTGCCGCATACAGCCTTCGCAAATTTAGAGGAAAAATTGTTCTCAAACTTTTTTTTGGTAAAGACTAAGGAGTAAAAAGTGAACTATGACATCTATTCTTCTAGCCCCTTCGGTTAAGGTAGGTTATGGTGATTCAAAAAAAAATTTTTTTTGAATTTAATATTGCATTGTTGTTAATTTTTTTCCTTTTATATTCCTATACTTGCATGCCAAATTTTATTGAAATTGAATTACATTTAGAGGTCGCTCATCGAGACTGAAGTTTATAGTATCTTCTTTAATGACATGACTTCTTATAATATAAACATTAAATTAAACATTATCTTAAAATCAACATTAAACATTAATTACAGCGAATTAGACATGTTGAAATGTTAAATAACATAAAATATAATGATACGCAAAAGTTACTGCTTGTTTATTCATGTATACATTGTATAAGAGATATAAAAAAGTACACGTTACTAATGTTCGTCAGTTCAACGCTTCTTATATAACCTCAGTGTACTTTTCTTCAAATTTGGCACTCTCTGTCTGTGCTCTTCTACAACTTGCAGCAATCTCTGCATTTCAGATTCCGTTTTAGTGATTGACTTATTAAATGATGACATCAGTGCGACTGACAGCTCGGCTGCATCATTGATGACCTTAAAGGAATCAACAATACACTTATGACGGGATACTGGATCAACTTCATCGAAGCTGGTATCAATACCGACTAAATGCATTGCAGATAGTGATGAGGTACCTACAAAGTGATGCAGTTCTTTTGTCCCCAAGTTAGTGCAATCCTTCACTTTAAACACTCGATCCGTCCAATTATCGCGAGTCTTCAGCATCGCTCCAGCATTACTGGTTTTCATCTGCAGAAACTTTTTCAGAAAACATCGCAAGAAAAACCACCTCTGAACTACTATACCAATAATAGTTTTCAATTTTTTTTTCGCAGCATTCGCAACCGTTTTGTATATGACAGAATTTCGCGAGATCTGTTTGAATAACAAAAGATCGTTAAACGAAGCATCACGACTCACAGGACATGAGATCCAAGCTTTGACGTAAATGTGAGTGGCAAACAAGCAGAATTCTTGCAAAATGTTTACCTCTGAAGGCGTGAGCCAGAACTGATTTCTAAACAAGTAAATCTTGAAGCCGTATATCACTTTAGCCATCCAGCGAGCCTTATGGTAATTGCCTAGCGCATGAAAGTGGTACGGTTGCTTGCTAACACTAACGCCAAATATCAACAATCAGGTTTTGATCATCCCTCTGTAAACTTCAAGTGGTATGTAACTTGAGGCACTTGACAGTCTGTCTTGCAGGAATGACACAACACCGTGTTTGTGTTCCACCATAAACGGATCATCTAGTCTCGAATCCTCTAGCAGACAAAACAGCTGCTGATCAACCTTAGGCCTAAATCGTTTGAAACGTTTGAACAGTGGAATGTTAGGGCTGTTTGTGGAGCCACAGAGAAAAAACAACTCCGGTGATCAGTTCATGCACAGAAGGTCGGCAGGCAAAATGTAACAGCTCATCTTGCAAAAATCTACATGTCTTCTAAGTAACACCAGTGTTGACGGATGTTGTGTCAAAACACATACTTATAATATCATCAGATATCTCATATAGTCTTAAAGGCTGTATTCAGGGCCGGCGCCAGAGTATTTGCCGCCCTAGGCGAACCTGTCGCACTCCGCCCCCTACTAAAGGCAACTAAAAGAACTAATATTTAAAGTAATATTATAACTTTCATGAAGGAAAACTATGCTGTCGTTTGTTTCAATAACTATTTAAGTTGCAACAGAATCTACACATTGTCATGTATAATTGTGTTTTATGGCTATAGGCTACAATCTCTGCAATGTCATGTATAATTGTGTTTTATGGCTATAGGCTACAATCTCTGCAATGTCATGTATAATTGTGTTTTATGGCTATAGGCTACAATCAATACAATGTCATGTATAATTGTGTTTTATGGCTATAGGCTACAATCTCTACAATGTCATGTATAATTGTGTTTTATGGCTATAGGCTACAATCTCTACAATGTCATGTACAATTGTGTTTTATGGCTATAGGCTACAATCGTAGGCCAATAAAATAAATCTATAATTAAATTTCAAAACTTTATTTTTCGCGCTTTTGCTTTAGAAAATGTAGAAACGAGTTCCATCAGATCAATGTCTCTAGCAATATCATGTTCGATTGACACAGTAGCTAGTTCAACAAGTCTTTCTTGTAGCATGGACGTTCTCAAATATGTCTTTATCAGTCTGAGTTTTGAGAAGCTTCGCTCACCACTGGCCACAGAAACTGGAAGTGTCCAGAAGATTCGGAGAGCTATAACAGTGTTGGGCACACTATCTGTTAGATTATTTTTCAATATAAAGTTTAGTACATTCTGTGGCGATGTACACCTTGCAAATCGTCTTGAAATGGCTTTCAGTTCACTGCTTAGATCAAATGCGTCATTATCATTGGAGTCTCCTTGTCGCAAAGCTTTCTCAAGATTCAAACAATGTTCCGTAATTTCCCTGCTAAGTTTATTTTGTAAACTATGAACATCTACAGGAAACCAAACACCAAACTAATATTTCGCATCAGAGTGAACCTTTCATCAACCGATTGTATGGCCGTGTCAAGTACAGCGAAGTAAAACTTTACTTTGAATTTGTCTTTTGGATCATTAATGGGTTCGTCGTCATCTTCTTCATATGGAAATTGTTTCTTCTTTCTTCTGATACGGTTTGGTTCGGGTTCGAAAAGTGCTGGTATATCTAAATTGACTGCGATTTCAGCTGCATCTACCAGTGTTTGCTCATAATCTGTGTCATTTCTGCGGTTTACGAGAAACTTCTTTGTTTCAGCAAGATGATAGATGGCGCCATGTATATCTAATTCTTTTTTTTTGAAGTTGTTTACTAATCATGTTGATCTCAAACAACACATCATACCACACAACCAGAGAAACGACAAACTTAAAACTAAAAATGGCTTATGCAACAACCCGCGCATCTGTTCGTGATGCTCCTGTTAAATTTGTGTCATCCGCAATTTCTGCCAGAACATCGTAGATATCACCAAGCTGATAACAAAAAGGTTTTAAAGCATCAATTCGACTTTCCCATCTTGTTTCACTCAGTGGTTTAACAGTGAGATTAGAAACATGTCGAGTTAAAATTTCTCAACGGCGAGTTGATGCAGAAAAGAATGTATAAACACGTTGCACTAGATCAAAGAAGGTTGTTGCTTCTAAGCAACATTTTGCGGCATCATTTACAGCCAAATTCAAGGTATGTGCACTGAAGGAACAAACAATAATCGTGGATTGACATCTAAAATTCTTCTTCGGAAACCATTGGCTTTTCCCTTCAAATTGCTGCCATTGTCATAGCCTTGACCGCGTAAATTTTCGATTAGATAAAGACATCTCTTCTAATTGCTTAAGAATAGTAACAGTCATGCCAGCACCAGTTGTCTCTTTTAGAGGCACAAAACCCAAGAAATGTTCCTTTACAGATGATGGTGCTGCAGTGTCATTTTCTGGATTTGAAATCACATCCACAAAGCGAATGATCATGGTCATTTGTTCAACATGACCAGCATCTGGTGTGCAATCTAGAATTATTGAAAAGTACTTAGCATCACGAGCAGAAGCCAGAATTTTTCTTCGCCCAACCATGCGGGACAACAGCAGCAGCCTGCAAGACGCAATCCTATAAATATAGATAGATGTGTTGCGTTTGTGGAATTCCCAAATACGTCATAGAAAGCTTGACGCATTCAACAACGTTCGACAACTCACGTTGTTTTCTGATTTCTTTTATAAAACCACATTATTTTAATTTCTAATAAGACGGTTTGTCCTTTTATTTAGTGAAAGATATTAAGAGTTTCAATATTAATAAACTCTTAGCACTAAAATATTATTCAATCCATGTATTACTAAAGGACTTCAAGTGTTTTAATATTTCTATTTTTACGTCTTTTACTACCACGGCTGCCGCCCCGGAATTTTGGCCGCCCTAGGCGGCCGCCTAGTCCTGCCTAGTGGTTAAACCGGGCCTGGCTGTATTGTTGCATTGGCGTGTGCCTTCCTAGAAAACCATCTTCATAGAATGACCCAAGGTTAGTGCGACATCACTAGGCAGACAAGAATCCGTTTGTCCAATCAACCAAACTTCAGTTATACCTCTTGTCAATACACTTTGCGAATTACCATACCCCTTGATGTGGATGCCATATCAATTAAATAATTTGTAGTTAGTCAAAAACTACTTTATTATCCAGCAAACATGAATAATAAAATTAATTATAATTTAAAATTCAAGGTATACTTTTAATTTTACAGTGAACTAAAATTGCACTATACCGAAAGCAAGCGACACATCAGAAATGCCACATTATCTCATACAGTAAAACTTGAGCGACCTCTAAAAGTGGTCATTTTTTCAAAAAGTTTAGTTTTTCTTGATTTGAATGCCAAAAGGAAAAAAAAATGAGCCACATTGCAAAAGAGTCGGAGAAAATTTTTTTTCCCCATGCAATGATGAATCACCCTAAAGGTAGGTAGTAAGTTGTACCAGCCCATTAGCGTAAACATCTTTTGTGCCGTTAGGACTTAGGCTACTCTAAAAATGTCACCCACTTTTCGAAATACGAACTCTTTAAGAGTCGCACAACCTGGAAACCGAACTAAATATTTTGAAGATATCCTAAAATAGGAACCTGCTTTGAAATTCGAACGTCCGACACATTATTTCATTGTTTTTAGCAGTTCTTTCCATTTGCGCTCATGCCATCTATAACATTTTTCTGATCAGTGAAAGTATCTGGAATTTTTTCTTAGTAGGCTACAGCTTTTTTTTTCGTAGCTAAGTACAAGCTTCTTTTTTTACCATTTAAGTAGAGGGTGTCCTTGAAATATATAGGCCAGTAGTGCCTTAAGTGAAGATTGCGCTTGAAGATTTTTTTTTGTTTCCTAACAATATAAACACTAAGCTTTGATTCAGTCACCCATAAACCCGTAAATGAACTCGCCCAAGGCTCCCCGTACTGTTAAAAATGATCTCGCCCTAGCCCCCCCCCCCCCCCGCTAAGGCAGTCTCTGTATACACGCTTTAATAGGCTACTCATTACAACCTCTAAATACATCATGTTGTTTTTAATGTCTTGGTCAGCTCCATCGATGTCCCTTGTGACGGAAGCGTCTTCCCAGTACTTAAAATGGTGAGTCCAAACAACTATCATTAGATTTTCTAACGATTATCTGGAGATCTTGTTCAGTTCTGAGTAAAAGGTTTCATTGTACTTATGTTTGGTAGATGCCAGCCTTTGGCACCCTCGTTTCCACCCCATGGTGTCAGAATTATTACTTGAACAAAGTTCAGCAGATGCTATTGCTTGGCTGCAGCAAAAAAAAAGGTTATAGCCAAGTTGTTGTAGGGATCAATCAATGACACACTTAACAGATTGTGAATTAGAACCTAGAATTTTTACTTAATCCTTACAGAGACTTCACACACTTAGCAAGGCTAGTGCCTTTTTACTTTCCTATGTAGTAAAAAGTAAAATTTTGTGTCATATTGTTTTATTTTATAAGAGTAATTTTTATGTTTCAGATTACAGACACACACAAAAAAAAAATCCATGACAATTACTAAATATAAAATTGCTTTAGAAAGTTCTCCATTTGAGTTTATTTATACAAAATTTAAAAATTAAGTGATTCAACAATGGCATAAAAAAATAAACATTATTTTTACAAAACTTTTAAAAAAACATTTAACATGAAGTGCTTTTCAAATACAAATATGTATTGATTCTTCAAAAAGATGTTTCAAAATAGATACAAAGCAATAAATTCATGGTAAATACGAGAAATTATTTTCATCTTAAAAATGCTCCACAATGTAGCAACAAGCAATGTGATTAAAGATTATTACAATATAATTCATAATTTTAAACAATACAGTATGAAACTAAAATAAAATATTTTTTTATTAGGCTTCTCATACCCAACAAATATTTTTTATAACATTTAGTCATTAAATAAAAGAGTGTTAAAAAATCAAACAAAATATCACCAAAAAATGACAAAAGCCCATTATACATATAATTAGTGAAAAAAAAACAACAACATTCAAATTGCGATAGGTCATCTATAATGACTACACTTTAAGAAATGATTGGCCAAAGTGGTGGTCAATGAGTGAAGTATTCTACTTAATTTCCTTCGGCCAATAGGGTATACATGTATACATAAATTGATAATTTAATGGTTCTCATCATTAAAAAAAATAGTTAATTATACACTAATGTATGAGAAATATCATGTCAGGTAGGTAAACAGGTAAGGTATTTTGTTTTGTTTATTGCCCTTAAAGTCTTCTTAAACACCAGCAGCCATTATCTTTAATGTATCATCGTTGCTAAACGCGTCTTAATGAAATGTGTCAATCATCTATACCTAAACCCTCTAAATACATTTAGTTAGATATATAATTATGTTTCAAATACCACGAGAAAAAATTCTCAAGAGTTTAACTCTCAACCATCGTAGCATTGACTTTTCGACCACCGGTGATCGACAATTTTTTGGACGTTATAATTCTTTATATATATATGCTTTTGGTCAATTTTTTTTTTATGTTTTATTATATATGTGCAACGCCGACCCTGGTATACAGTGGAAAAGAAAAATAGATTTTTTATTTTTGTAAAAATGTGGGACTTGGTAAAATATTCCAAGTTTTTTTGAAAAAAGACATAATGCACTAGGAATCTTTGTCGCTGTGGCTCCCTTTTTTGACAAAATGTCAAAAAAGGGAGTGCTTCGCCCGCATTTGAGGCCGGGCTGTTTGGTGACTAAGCGTGATTTCTTGGGAAAAGTGAAATTTGGTGATTTTTTTAATATGGAAGGGGTGACAAAAGTGATCAACTTTTAAATAAGTATAATATCCTTAGAAAAACAAATAAATGGTGGAAAACGTTATTTTTTTATTCATTTAAATATGTTTCCTGTCACTTATAATAATAATATAGAAATTTTAATGATCAATTTTGTCTTGTCTAACATTGTGTGAAAATTATATGTCTTTTTTCACTCTAGAGGCATCAGTCCTTATTTTTTTTTCCAATTTCTATAGTATCATTTAAAATTGAATAAAAAAAAAATTATCATAATTTTACGTCCAAATTTATTTATGTGTTGTACAAATGAATAATGTTTATGTAAATAATAAAGATTTTGTTTAAATTCTTCATACCTTTTTTTTTATTCTTACCATTTGTGATGTATTTGTATTTTTGGTTAAAAAAAATAATTAAAAATATCATTTACACTATAATTTTACAAAATTAAAAATTTCTATTATATCAAAAGTTTTATATCATTAAATAGCGTATTCCTTTCCAAATTTAACGACATATAACTTCACTAGGTAGCTTATAACATAATGAAAAATGCCTAGTTTTACAAAACACCCTGAAATAAGCTTAAAAAAATGGCCGAAAATGAACAATAGTTGAGAGTTAAACTGATATGCAAAACTTAGTAATGAGAGAAAGCTATTAACTTTCTATGAAATATTAAAAAATTTTGAAGGTTAAAGTATTTGGTATAACTATCTTACAAGAAATATCTTTTAGTAGAATATGTTAAAAAAAGAGAGTCCATTCTAACCACTGATTATATGTGATGTGACATAAAAGAAGTAAGTTTTACTGGGGACTTTTGACCTCTATGTTTCACATATCTCTGTGAGCCTAGCTTGATGTTTTGAGCATAGTTCCTTTTATTGTAAAGAAAGGCTGGTGACAAGACAGCAGGATTTACAAAACCTGGATCATCGCTGGCAACATCACTGGAAGTAGATATATCAAGATGTTCAGAAATGAAAGATGAATCAGTTTCTAAAGATGCAGAACTAGAAACTGTCTTCTGGCTTGAAATTTTTTTTCGGAAACTATCGTCAGATTGTTCTTGAGCAAAGCTAATGAAGACCTAATGAGACGTGAAATAAAAAAATCTGATCAATGATACAGTGTAAAAAAGTTTTAAAAAATAAATAAACATCACTGTCCTATTTATATTCACTTGAAATATACAAATATACTTTTTTTCAAAAAACAAATTTTTTTATCCAAAGGACAAAATTTGAAATATTGCACTGCAAGTGTAGATAAATTAAATAGAACATAATCATTTTTGAGCATTATTTAACTTTTTTTTCCTGCTTCAAAAAAAAAATTATTCAAACACAAGATGAATTAGAAAAAGTTTGTCCAGGACTTACAGAATCTAAAGTTGTCTGAGTCAAGGAATAATAATCAATACTTTTCATATCTTGTGCTGACTGCAAAAATGCTAAAATATCAGCAACAGAGTAGGTAGATGTTGGTACCTGAAACTCCACACTGCTGTGATGATTGACCTGTCACATTAAATAAAAAAATGCGCATAAATTATTTCTTAGTATTAAAAATAAATCGTGAGTAGCTGACATTAATTTTTAACTGGAGACAAAAAAAAATTATTACTTTAATAGCTGAAGCAGGAAATTCGTTTATAAATTCACTGCTCAAGTCTGACAACAATTTTTCTCCTTTGTGGATCACAACAGTGTACCCATCACATTATCTGTTGAAATTATCAAAACATATGAACAATAAAACACTTCAAAGTGAAGAGCAGAAAGTAAATCAGAAACCGGAAACTGTATTGCCAATTTTTAGTGAACATTATTTATAGTGAAAACTAACATCAATACAAGAATAGTGATTATATTTACTTCTGTTTTAAATGTTGTGGGCTTCCAATACATTTGATTTCACCACTCACCATGATGGCTATGGTGGAACACAATGCATCACATTCATCCATACTGTTAAAAAAAAACATCAGGAAATAGTTATGAAAAAAAAATCACACACTGTTGATATAGTGTCCAAATAAGAAAAGAAAAAAATAAACAAACCTATGAGACGTCAATACGACAGACTGTCCATTTTTGTTAGCTCTAGCTATACATTGCCAGGCTAATCTTCTAGTGGCTGCATCCATACCAGATGTTGGTTCATCCTAGGAATTATATTTTAATAAATATTTGTTAGATTAAAAAAAAAAAGGTGTTTATATTCTAAGTCAGTGTTTCCCAAACTTTAGACATCTGTGTGCCTCTTTTTTATCTTCGTAATACTGAATACCCCTATTAAAAAAAACAAATAAGCTTGCCAATAGTTTTTTTTAGCCGTGCATGTTTCCCTGATGTTCTCAGTCCAGTGCTACGCGTACCCCAGGGTATTTGGCAGGTATACGCGTACCACACTTTGGGAAGCACTGTTCTAAGTAATACTTATATGCATCACAATAAGCTTGTAAGTTATAATTTATAATATGCCAATGGCTGTTGACTTACAATTTATCCTTGGTGAAAGAAAAATACCCTAATGTAAACTCTTGATCATAATCTTTACAAAATACCAACCAAATATAAAATAGGTGGACTGCCAAGAAGAGCCACTGCTAGAGCAAGTTTACGTTTTGTGCCACCACTGTATGTATGTATAGCACGGTGAGCATACTGTGTCAAGCGAGCTTGATCAAGAAGGTTGGCTACCAGCTGAAACAGCACCATTTATATATTTAGTGGATTTAGAAAATAGAGGGAAAGTATAAAAATTAATACATTTTTTTTAATGTATTTCATTTTTTTAAAGAATTAATTCATTTTTAATACATGTCTATGAGAGATTAGAGTATTGTATTATGCCCATTAACTCTCACAGATTTGGTTTCAGATGAATGAAAACCTCGGAGACGTGCATGGAAGTATAACATTTCTTCAGCTGTAAGATATTCATCAAGTCCACCTTCCTGTGGACAGTAGCCAACATTCTGTCCAAAATTTCTGTCCCTTTTGGATAACCTGTATACACGATTCAGAAAAAAAAAGATCTACCAAGAGCGTAACATTGCGTAAAATCATTAAAATGTTTAGAGTTAAATACATCAAATTCTTAGTTGTCAACATAATGATTTGTTATAAATATTACATATGCAAGTAAATGTGTTATTTTATGTTAATAAAAAAGAAAATTTAATAAAAAGTTTTTAGAAAAAAAAAGTTTTTTTTTTTAGAATTTCAAGCCAAAAAATATTTTGTATAAGGATACAGCTTATAATCCTCAAAAATGTACAAGATTTAACTAATTAATTAGTGAGTTAAGTGAAATTAATTAAAAGGAGTCCATTGGCTCTCTAAATAGGTAATTAAAATTCAACAGTGCATAGGTATGAAAACAAAATATTATACATATTGATTCTAGAGCAGACATGGGCAACCTAAAGGCCAAGGCCAGCCTATGCTCTGCTCATTCACATCACTGACATTTACATCATATTAATCCATAATCACACTTTATCCAACTGCTTTTAGACCAGCTATTCTGTCAAATTTTAAGAGCCCAATGTGGCCCATGGTTCAAAAAATTTGACAACCCTATAATAAGAGAATACAAATAATTATCCACAATGGATAGGAATGGTAAAGAAGAGTATCAGGCTCGAGGCAGGAGTGGATCAATTATTTTTGAAGTGCCAGCATAAGTTGATCCACCAGTTAGATTTCCACAATGGATAAAACATGTTGAATGTGGTTTAAAGAATACATTGAGGCAGTGGACTTCCCATGTTTGTTTAAAATAAATAGAAATATGTTCACTGCACAGAGGGCAATCTAAATAACAGGTAAAATGTGTGTACCTTTTCCCTTTTAAATTCACTGAACCGCTTGAAGGTAGGCAGTCACCTGTCAGCATTCTAAATATAGTTGTCTTCCCTGCACCGTTCACACCAAGGAGGCCAAAACACTAAGGGTTAAAACATATTTGGAATTAATAGACGAAATAAAATTAATTAAACTGAGAATTATTAAAAAAAAACTGGTATGAAAAACATACCTAATGAAACTAAGGGGTCATTCACAAATTATGCAACAGTTATTTTCTTGGCATTTACCCCCCCCCCCCCACTGAAAAACATTTTCACCATCCCCTATCACACCTCAGTAACTACTTCTTCCTACTTAAAAAAAATATTTGAGCTTAAATGGCAGAATCCTAATACTGGATGTTGATCAGACCATGTGTTTGGTACAATGAATCTATCATACTCTTATACTTACAACTGGTAATTGTTTATATTCTAAGTTGACTGATTGCATGAATTTAAAAATAAAATAAAGCTTATATTGCTCTGACCTCTAGTAATCCTTCATGACTGGATTCACATATCCCATCTACTTTCTTTTTGAAGGTAAATACAGTAATATATTGTTTTTTTTCCTATTGTATTTTATTATTTTTGTTTAAAATAAGTTTTTTTAAATTAGTTTATATTCCAAATTTAATATTTAGATTTAGAATAGTTTTAAAATTTTAGCTTGTGGAACTAAGGAACAGTAGTAGCTAGTTTCTATTATTTCAGAGTGGAAAAAATTGTCTTGGAAATCAAATTAAAAAGGTTGCATTTGATTATAGGCAGCACTCTATAGTTAACAATGACATTTAGTGTAAAAATAGAAAAATATTTCTGATGTAGTTAAAACAGTAGTCATGGCAACATTTACACATATAAATAGCAAAAATCACATCATACCGCTCCTTCAGGCACACCAAAGCTGACATGATTGACAGCAAAAAATTTGCCCCCTTTTCTTCTGTAAACCTGTAGTGAAAATATAAGTATGAGAAAAAAATCTTGGGTAAATCATAGGAATTGTAAGTTTAAAATCTATTTTGCCTATGAAGTAATCAAAATAATTTTGATGTGCTTATAAAGCAGCCATATTTTAACAATTCTTGCAATATTATTCATAACATTTAATTTTCTAAATATCTTTTTATTGTAAATTGAAGAAAGACACCTGCCTTGATGATTAAATAATTACATGTACTTTATGACTTTAAATATTGAAAAAAAAAACAACTTTCCATTTTATCATAAAAAAATCAGTAAACTTAAAACTGCATGAGATGAGACTTTTGTACCTTAGATAAACTGTCAACTACCAACAAATCATTAGCTAAACCTTGCTCTATTCTTTCTTTTTCTCTTCTTACATCACTCTCTTCTGTCTCATTCTGGGTGGATGAATCTTGACGAAGACTGTTGAATGATGATCAAAAGGATAAAAATTACTATGCCATTTTTGTGTGTGCTGCTTTCAATTATTGATAAAGAGAATTTATTTAATTTCCTCTTTTCTTATTTGCTTTAAAGCTTGCAAAAGCAGACATAACATTAGTAATATGGCAAAATTCAAATTATATTTCAAATTCTGCTTAAAATAGCTTTTACCTTAAAGCAGGGGATTTTGCAGAATCAATGATAAGATTAAGAATGAAGAATATAATGCCCTCAATGGCCATAGCAAGGATCTTCCAGCCTAAAATGTCTGCACCAAATGGACTCTTAAATTTATCATCATTGTACCTAAAATTTCACAAAAAAATTCTTAGACCTAAGAAAAATTTCTGGTAGAAAAATGTACTTGCAATAAATAGCCTACTCATTTTTTTCATTACCTCATGAAGATTTTATACACAATAGTATTTGTTGTCATGTCTGTGAGGCCTTGACCCATACAGAATTGTGGGAATATTAGAAATAGATATCTGCACACCTTGTAAATTGTAGGCATTGGCTGCAATCAAATGTAATATTAACAACCACAAGAATAGTCACTGATAGGAAATTTCCTAAATCAATTCTAAAATACCAAAAATAAGTGAACTCATTAAAATTAACTGGTGAGTGATCTAATTTTTAATTTAATTTTCAGATATGAATAAAAACCAGATAATATGGCTAAAAATATTTTTATGTCACTCTGCAAAAATATATCTACTAATAAAAAAAAAAAGAAACATTATCTCTTTATGATACATTGTCAGATCAACATAACATAGCTTCAGCCATTTAAAGTTACATATCTGTACATTTTATTTAAAGGTACTAAGCATTTGGTTGAATGTAACATTAATTAATAATATACTCACATAGGTGTCACCAAAAAGCAGAATGACCAACAATGATATAACTGTACCAAGAGCTAGAAAAAGGCAGATACAAAATGTGACCAAATAGGCCGTACTTCCTTTAGTGAAAAAGTGGCTCAAGCAATAGTTGCAAGGAATCACACTCCAGCTAAAAAAAAGCAAAGCAATTTTACGAATCGTAAGTTAAGAAAAACTTTCACGGAATTTGTGTTACTTTACTTAAGTTTAAGTCTTGGAAGTTATAGTTTCTTTCAATACATCGTGTTAATGCTTACCCAAATAACAACACTATCACTGTAAACCCTGCAAAGTTTTCCTTTAAGTAGTAAGAGTCAGGCTTGAATATGAGAATGCAGATAACTGCCAGGCTGAGTGTGAAGCAGTAAGCAAGCTTAAAGAAAAAAAAGGTAATATTTTAAGTCATCAATGACCTGGAAGGCAATCAATGACATATGATAAAAGTTTCTGAATGTATGCTAATTATGTGATCATTTAAGAAGTGATTTTAAAACCTAATTTACTAATTACTGTTTTGCATGTAAAAAAAAAACAGAAATATTTTTACCTTAAATTAAAAAAAAGAATAATTAAAGGGGTAATTAAAAAGTAATAAAATAATAAGTCAGTTATAAATTTTATTATAATAATTAAGTAAATACAATTTTTCTGACTTGGACTGAAATAATTTTTGCTAAGCTATAAAAATTAGCATTTAATAAAAAATGTGTAAAAAAGAAAGGTTTTGGAAAAAAAAAAGCTTTTACAAAAAAAATGCACTAAAAAGTAAAAACAAACAATTAAGCCTGTTCCATTCTGGACACAGGACGTGTTAGCGCATTTTCGTGTTATGTATCAGTACGTTTGTTAGCTTTCAGTAAATATTTGTAAATTTTGGAAATGTTTATAAATTCAATTTTGTAATGCATATATCTGTAAAAAAAAAATTATAAAGACGTTTCTTTATATTTGAAAAAAAATTATTGTCTCTTAAATCTAACTACAAGTGGTTTGTGGTTACTGAAATAGGACTCATAATTGAAAACATTCGAAATTATAGTCATTTAATCATCCGAAAACTCCGTCAATTGTTGCATAGCTCTGATACTTTCAATTAAACTCAGAACACAAGCTTACTATTCATTTGATGAGTTTCTTAATAAATCTTTGTGAAACTACGTGCTGCAGTATTTCGCACCAAATGAATGGGTTATTGAACGTACAAGGTGTATATATAATATATAAGCCCCTTAGGAGCCCTGAAGCCCGGCCCTCAGAGGTCCTATCGCGAAATGAACTTTTGATGTACACTTGGCAGGCCAAGACCTACAAAATGATATATACATCATGGGTCTAGGACTTATGGTTGTTGAGATATAGGCACTCCTTTATTAATATAGCTTATATAGTAAAAAACGGTACTAAGCCCCCTTTTACGGCCCTCAGAGGTCAGATCGCGAAATGGAAAAAAGTCATTTCTTGGCAGGCCAAGACCTACAAAATGATATATACATCATGGGTCTAGGACGTATGGTTGTTGAGATCTAGGGTGATGACAGACAGACAAAACGGGGACAATAGAGCATTTTTTTTTTAGAAAATGCTCTAAAAAATAAGTCATTATATCATACATATATTTATATAAACAATCATTACTAAAAATATAAGTGTGGGTGACCATCTAGATATGTATATTGATTATTTATTTCTACTTATCAACTAATGTAAAGACAAATTTAGTTTAGTATATTGTAATCACTCAGGCTTTAAATTGTATTGGGGATATATCTATATATATAAATATTTGTATATTATGAGTTGTTTTTTGCTTTCATTCTTCATGTTTTTTTGTTTTTTTGTAAAGCTTATTATTTTTTTAAACTTTGAAAATATTTTTTAATTTTATACTTTTTAGCTTTGAAAGAATTAAACTTGGTATTGTTTTTGCACATTTTAAAATGATTAAATTAATTTGGCAACTCAATCTGAGACAAAAATAAGCTTCCACTATTGTGCATTTATACAAAGGTGATATAATCTGTTGTTGTTTTTTTTTTTTACATGATAATCTCTTAAAGAATTTTTATACCCTTTTAAAAATCACAAAATCACTAAAAAGCTATTAGCTTGTAAATCATGGACTCATATTATCAAAATCCTGTAATGTCAAGTAGAATCTACACATGTGCTAACTTTGAGTCTCCTCCCTTATTAGAGTAGGTCCAAAAGTGAGTTGCGAGATATGAGGACATAGAGACCCACAGACAGTGAGAATAATTAAAATTTTATAAAAAAAAAAATGGTTCCTTAAGCCTATCAATGATCAAATATTTATTAACAAAGCATGCACCATTGAAAATAGTTTACCAGGTGGTGCAATCAACACAATGGAAACTATTGTGCTATGTACCATTAAGCTTTTCATGTTAATGTGTGTATGTTACTAACCATATCCCAAGCATAAGCCACAGACCAGTATGTTATAGCATTGATACCGCTGATATTCTGGAGCTGTCTTTCTTTCATGACATTCTCATTTATAATGTACAAGATAAAGCTGCTTGGAATTAAGCTAAATGTCAACACAATCATCAGAGATAGACCTGCATCTGCAGCATCGTTTGTTCTGTACAAAATATGAGACTCTATGAATAATTTATATAATAGAAAAATCTTAATGCAGTTTCATTTAAAGTAAAATAACAATCATGTAGTCTATTTTAAAAATATATGTGTAAAAACAATTTTCCACATTCAAAACTAGACATTATTAAACAAGCAATCTAAGCCTGTTCCATTCTGGACACAGGATGTGTTAGCGCATTTTCGTATTATGTATCAGTACGTATGCTATCTTTCAGTAAATATTTGTAAATTTTGGAAATGTTTACAAATTCAATTGTGTAATGCATATATCAGAAAAAAGATATTAAAAAGACGTTTCTTTATAATTGAAAACAAAATTATTTTCTCTTAAATCTAACTACAAGTGGTTTGTGGTCACTGAAATAGGACTCATAATTGAAAACATTCAAAATTATAGTCATTTAATCGTCCGAAAACTCCGTCAATTGTTGCATAGCTCTGATACTTTCAATTAAACTCAGAACACAAGCTTACTATTTCATTTGATGAGTTTCTTAATAAATCTTGGTGAAACTACGTGCTGCAGTATTTCGCACCAAATGAACGGGTTATTAGCCGCTTAGGAGCCCTGAAGCCCGGCCCTCAGAGGTCCTATCGCAAAATGAACTTTTGATGTACACATGGCAGGCCAAGACCTACAAAATGATATATACATCATGGGTCTAGGACTTATAGTTGCTGAGATATAGCGCTCCTTTATTAGTATAGCTTATATAGTAAAAAACGGTACTAAGGCCCCTTTTACGGCCCTCAGAGGTCAGATCGCGAAATGGAAAACAAGTCATTTCTTGGCAGGCCAAGACCTACAAAATGATATATACATCATGGGTCTAGGACTTATGGTTATTGAGATCTAGGGTGATGACGGACGGACGGACAGACAGACAGACAAAACGGGGCCCTCAGAGGTCCTATCGCAAAATGAACTTTTGATGTACACATGGCAGGCCAAGACCTACAAAATGATATATACATCATGGGTCTAGGACTTATAGTTGCTGAGATATAGCGCTCCTTTATTAATATAGCTTATATAGTAAAAAACGGTACTAAGGCCCCTTTTACGGCCCTGAGAGGTCAGATCGCGAAATGGAAAAAAGTCATTTCTTGGCAGGCCAAGATCTACAAAATGATATATACATAATGGGTCTAGGACTTATGGTTATTGAGATCTAGGGTGATGACGGACGGACGGACAGACAGACAGACAAAACGGGGCCCTCAGAGGTCCTATCGCAAAATGAACTTTTGATGTACACATGGCAGGCCAAGACCTACAAAATGATATATACATCATGGGTCTAGGACTTATAGTTGCTGAGATATAGCGCTCCTTTATTAATATAGCTTATATAGTAAAAAACGGTACTAAGGCCCCTTTTACGGCCCTGAGAGGTCAGATCGCGAAATGGAAAAAAGTCATTTCTTGGCAGGCCAAGACCTACAAAATGATATATACATCATGGATCTAGGACTTATGGTTATTGAGATCTAGGGTGATGACGGACGGACGGACAGACAGACAGACAAAACGGGGTCAATAGAGCATTTTTTTTCGAAAATGCTCTAAAAATTTTCCTTAACAGGTCTAATTAATGTTGTACATTTTTGCCTTTTGTAATAAATTTGGCAAATGAAATACATTTTCTTACATTTGAATTAATGAATATAAAATTGTGTGTTAATTACAATAAAACAAAATAAAAAATGGCCAATTAACATCTGTATTGGGTTAAAGTGAACATGGTGGTCAAATGATGTAAATCACACAACTGTCAACCTGAGGGATCTCCTGTGAGAACTATGAAAAGTTAAGTGGAATTGAATAAAATATTTACAACCCCTTGCAGCTCTCTAAATTATAGGTATGAAATAGCAATCTTAAGGTGAAATATTGAGTCGACCCTGCAAACCAACATGCTACACAATTAATGTTTCTAAATAACTGCAACTAACAACAGACTCTAACAGAGTTATTTACTGATATAATTATATAATAGACTTACAGAGTTTTAAGAGTTAGTGGAGCCCTAATCAATCTGATTGGATGATTTACTGCTGTGATACCTGTTGTACAGTTTAAAAAACAATTTAGCAAACCATAAGAAAACTTATTAAAAATAACTTATGGGCTAAAAAAAAACTTTCTCATTTTATGTTTAATTATCTGAGGTATTGAAATCATCAATAAAAATTACCGTTTATTTTTAAATAACAACTGTCTTACCATACTCAGCAGGGTTTTCATCAGCAGGCAAGCTGAATCTCAAAAGTGTATTTGTGAGAGCATTATAGTAGGATGGCATTGAATGATAGCCTTTGGTGTTGAACCAGACAAAGGGATCAAATGATTCATTATTATCAGAAGGCTCAAATGACCAGCCCCCAAACCTATAAGTGAACAATATAATTCCAATCAAAAGTGGTTACTAAAGTGGCTAAATTACTTAAATGTTAAACTAAAAATTTATATAGGTATTAAGTGTTCTGCCGACATTAATTTTCTAGAGTACACAGTGTACTGCAGTGGTTCCCAAAGTGGTCCCTACGGACCCCCAGGGGTCCCTGATAGCAGCCAGGGGGTCCGCGGAATTTTTTTATTCATTTGGGGGTCCGTGAACAACTCTAGGGGGTCCGCGCAAGGTTAAATGCAAAATAGTAAATTTAAAATCCATTGTATTTTAATGGAAATAAAAATAAAAACAGTAAATAAACTAAAAGCGCCAGCTAATTAAGTTAAAATAACAAGCATGGAATGGTAAGAGACAGACGGCAGAAAACACGCTTATGCAGAAAATGCGCCATATTTACTCTGACTCTCTGAGATTACAATGTTGGTCATGTTTATAGAGAGTTTGTATTTTTAGGTGACACATACCTGTGGAAAAAAAGATGACCTGGTTAGGCTGTAATCAAAAGCAATGCTAAGCGCCCTTTTATTTTCAAGAGACAAATGTTGTGATAAGCTAATTATCTACTGTCTGGTATCGTATGTATGGCGCCAAACTTCAGTCAGTGTCCAAAAGTTTCTAGGTTATATCCTTTTGTGCCTTTTTAACAGATAACAGAATGAGTGAGCCAAAGAAAAAATGCCGACAATACAGTGTTGAATATTTGAAGTATGCATTTATTTCATCACCTGGAAATAGTACTTTACCTATGTGTCTTCTAATCTATGTAATAAAACGTTGTCTAATGATTCCATGAAACCTTCCAACCTTAAGTAGCATTTAATAAAAATGCACAGTGATAAAAAAGATGAGGATTTAACGTTTTTTTAAACAGTCAAAGAAAAATATTTGAAAACACTGTCACTGCAGAAACTTATTGGGACAACATATAAATGAGATGATGATGGACTGTTGCTTCTTATAACATTTCTTTATTGATTGCAAAGTCTGGAAAGCTGCATACTATTGCTGAAGACATTATTTTACCAGCTGTAAGTGAGGTAATACTCACCGTGTTGCACAAACCAGCTTTCGACATTATAAAAAGAATTCCACTGAGTAAAGAAGTATAAAGAAGGACTGACAAATTGGCTCAGTCCGTAGAAAATTCTTTATGTGAGTACTTAAAAACATCTGAATTCTCTATACAGCTTAATGAGTCAACTTTACAAGGAAACGAAGCTTTACTTTTAGCTTATGTAAGATTTATGAAAAAAGAAAATTTTTGTCAAGAATTGTTATTTGCTTAATGTTTGGAAACCGATACAAAAGGAAAAACGTTATTTACTCAGTTAAAAAGTTATTTTAATGTAAAAGATAAACCCATAACTAATATCATCTCTATTGCTACTGATGGTGCTCCGGCAATGGTAAGAAAATACCGAGGCTTTCTGACATACTTAATACAAGCTGTACCAAATGTATTTTCAGTACATTGTGTCCTTCATCGACATCATTTGGTCGCAAAAACTCTTAGTGAACGTTTGCATGGATCATGTCATTAAAGCAGTTAATAAAATCAAAAGGAATGCTTTAAATGAGAGATTATATGCTCAACTTTGTTTGGAAAATGATGAAGACTATAATCGTTTACTACTTCACACAGAAGTACGTTGGTTATTCTTTGATTCTGTGTTGGAATTCTTGGAAAGCAAAGACAATGATTTGTGACACAATTTAATTAACTCAAAAAATGGCATAGCCTATTTGACTGATTTATTTGACAAATTTAACGAAACTAATTTGAAACTACAAGGTGACCAATTAAATTTAATCAAAACTAAAAGCGTAATGTCTGCGATTGTGGCAAAAATTTCTGTACAAACAAAACTTGGCAAGAGGAGAATGTTTTGTTTGCAAATCTTTTGAAATTGCAAAACAGGGATGAATATTTGCTTGCTTACTGTCAGCACTTAACGGCTCTTCATGCAGACATAAACCAAAGATTTGAAGACATTCTTCTCTTGGATATTCCCGACTGGGTGCTGAACCCTTTCGCACGTAGACAAACTCACATACCTAGTACAGATGAATCCGTAGAAATACAGGAGCAGATTATTGAAATATCCACAAATTGAAACCATTGTATGAACAAGGATATCACAAAGTTTGGTAACAAAAACAAATACCAATTTTATATCACGCATTATGGGTTATTGTACAGAAGTTATTGACTGCTTTTCCGTCTTCCTATTTGGTAGAACGTGGATTCAGTGCCATTTTGAATCTCATCACAACAAAAAGAAACCTACTAGAAATTAATGCTCGTGGGAATTAGCGACTGCTACTCACAAACCTTGAGATGGACATAAACACACTCATAGCATCTCATTAAAATCATCCAAGTCATTAATTTATTTCATTTTAAACAGAAATTATAATTGCAATGAATACTTCTTAGTCAAAATGTTTTTTTTTTCATTCATTTGTAATTTGTATATTATTCATTTATGTAGGTTTTTCACTTGGGGGTCCGTGGGAAAGTTTTGATTCTAAAAGGGGTCCATGGGTCAAAAAAGTTTGGGAACCACTGGTGTACTGTTTCCCAATGTTAATACTTTCCAAATTGTAATTTATATTTTGTGCAAATATTTTGTTTGTGTAGAAAGAGAGGCAATGTAATTTATGAGAATTGGAGAATTTATTACAATTTATTACAATTCTACAAAATTGCCTGTAAATATGTATTTAATAAGAACTCCCTTAAAGTTGTCTCTCTTTGACACTGTTTTTATCATTAATAATTTTTTTATGTTTCTTAATTTAATAAAGAGTAACTAAGATAAAAATGTACAATGAAAGTTTAGAGCATTTTGCTAGCAAAATAAAAGGCATATTTTCAGATGAAAAAAAAAAGCAAATGACATAAGGTGATTTCTTTACAAAATTAAGGTTGTAAATAATTACTGGAATAATAAATAAGAGCTTAATAAGTACAGTATAAACATTTACTTTATTCTATATTATTGCATGTATTCTCATTTTCAACAAGATGTTATTGCCCTGTTGAGAGATGTCGATTAATGGACCGTAAATCCTGCGCTTATTGTGGTATGAATTTAATACCTTTTTTCTCTATAATCCTTAAAAGTGTCAATCAAATGTGAAGAAATATTCTTTTCATTTAAATCCTGAATAAAACTGTCAGCTTGAATGTGCTTTTCTGGAATCCAGTAATTTGTAAACAATGGAGTGTAGCTTTGAAGACTATTCAAACACTGCACATTGTACAGAGGCAATGAACGATTGTACCAAGGTGAGCTTCCAACACAGTTTTCATTCCTGTGACAAGATAAACATTTTTTTTTTTCAAATTTTATTAGAATCGAAAACAATAAATAAAACCAGACATTATGTCATCTATGCTTCATATATGTTTTAAAATACCTGAAGTAATTCTGCTGCCAGTCTTTCATACATGCTATTCCATAACCAGAACTTGTTTCTGTAAGTTCATGAACACATTTATCTGACATAGGAGATTTTGCTGAATCTCTTTAAAAAAAAAAAAAAGAAAAACATTTAAAAAAAGCTCAACTAGAAAAATTATGTCCATATTATTTTAAAACAAGACATGCTCATCTGTAATAAAGATATTTTCTTATGCATTATAATGTAAATTAGTTATTTTTAATTAAATATCATTAGAAAAAAATAATTATTCAATAAAAAATATTCAGTGAGAATGATTTAGTAATAAAACATACTTGTAAAAAGAATAGATTCCTGTTCCATATATTGAGGGGTCCAGAAGGAGCTGCCTAGGATTTCCTTCATCATACCTTATAGAGCTGTAAGCCAAAGCAAGTAAGAAAAAAACCATAGGCATGAGCACAGCAGAGAAGATTATGCGCCAGTTGCGACGGTAATGATGACAACGTTTCATAAATAAGGCACCAATCTGAGCGAGTTTAAGTGCGACACCCACTCTTCTGTGAGTTTCATCAAACAAAGAATCAGATGAGCCTGGAAGTTTTATAGTTTAACAATTACAAATTTCACGTGAAACTGAAATTAAAATGACAACTTTATTTAGAGTTTATAATAGTTAACAGTAATATTCAAATATTTGTTTTTTATATTCAGTGATTTATTACTGATTAATTTTTATAGGTAAGTATTATTCATTTTACCTGACTGTATTTCTTCCACCTCAGCTGGATTCTGATCTTCATTTTGTTGAGCATCACTGCTCAAATTCAGAGCTTCATCTGCAGTCTTAGTTAGCTTTAGAAAAATCTGAAAAATTGACTTCTGAATATTACATAAGGCATCAGTAAGGAATCTTCATTCAAAAAATCAAGACTCAAGCATTTGAAATTGACTCAAGTAACAGAGATAAGATTGCGGTTACAAGATACCTCTTCCAATGTTGTATCAGACAATCCATAGCTAGCAACATTGAGCTGCTCTGCAGACTGTTCCAATCTTTTGAAAAACTGGTCAACTGGAATCAACAGGCTGTTATCTTTAGGAAGGTTAAAAGTCAAATCACCCCCAACCTGCTCAACAAGGGTAGCTTTAGGACTGTATGTCTGAATGAAGGAAAGTATCGCAGCATCCACAGACCCTGATCCTGTGATAAATATTCAGTTTAGTATATCCACTTCCATGAGGTTATCAAGTAAAAAAAATTTTTTTATGCATCATGTAAGAGAATAAAAAAAATAATCAAGGCTTCAATAGTATAAACTCACCGTGGTCTGAATTTTCATGATGTTGACCCTGTTAGGAAAAAATAGACAATTTTTGCTGTGTATTATTTTTGATTTTAAAAGTAGTTAAAAATACAATTAAATCTAACATTGCAATTTTAAAAAAAATCTGTAAAGTTAGTAAATGAGAAATGCAGAAGAAACCAGGGTTCATACACAACACTTTTATCACTTTATGTTTTGATATGATATTCTTATATTTGCTTTTGATTTGGTAAGTAAATGTGATTACTTTCATCCTTTTTTATTTTTCACCAATTTTCCTTACTGAATGCAACAAAGGCTCTTTGCTAAGAATGTTAGATTTTTATAGCAAACATTTTAAAACTATATGTACACATTTTTGGTGCCCTTAAAAATAAGAACAAAGAGATTATGAAGACCATAGCCTATGCTTCACAAGAGATGACGGTAAGGTGACAGAGAAAAAAATGCTGCATTTTTAGCTCTAGATATAAAAAATGATCAATTTCAAATGATTTTCCAAGTAGAAATATGATTATAAGCTGAAGTGCTGAGAAATGAATGTAATAAATATATTAATCAATCTACTAACTTAAATTTAAATAGACTTAAGAATTTTCACATTAACTAGAGGGTATTTGTCAAATAGAATACACTAGAGTTAAAAAAAAAGTAACAGACTGATACTTGAAAGTTTTATTATGGTTTGGGTGAGAAAAAAACTTTAGCAACATTTTGGTATTTATCAGCTATTTTGTAATCTTTATGCATAGTAAATTTAAAAAAAAATTATACAATCGTGGGATTAGGCGGTGCAATAGAAATTAGATCACATGATGAGTTTTTTATTTTTAAAAGAATATCTTTTCTTTGTGGTTTAGATGTCAGTAATAGACCAGACTGTCTAATTAATTAAAATAGTCACTAGATTTTTGAGACAATATAATCGTAAAAATGAGCTGTAAGTACAATTATGATAGGAAGTTGCATTATCAAGAAGTTTACAGTCACAGTAGGAAAAAGCCTGACTCCACTGAAGTAGCATTTTTTATGCAACCATTATTAAATTACAGGGAATATATATATATTTTAAAAATTTCATAGAAAGTATACATTTGGAAACAAAGTGATGGCAAACCTGCATAGATATGTTTAACTTTTTCTTTGTTAACTTTCACATCCACTATTTTTTATTAACTCATTCAAAATAAAGACATTACCAATACTTTTTAAAGAAGATATTCGAAGGTTAAATTGAAACCAATGTTGACTGTCGACTGAGCTACATTAAAATTGTAAATAAACATGGTCCCTTTCGCATTGTTGTTAGCTGTAGTGTAGTCAGAATTTTTCTAATGAAAAAAATCATCAAGCTTGGCATTCCAAGCTTATACAAAAGTTTCTAATTCCATAAAAAGAAGGCTAAAATGTTTTTTAAATAGGGTTTTCTATAGCCTGGATTTTTTTTATTTTAAATTCCCTAAATTTTCCAAATTTCCATAGGGTGAAACATTTTCTGGAAAAAAGTTTGATAAACAAATGGCTTGTGTTGCATAAAATCACAAAACATTTCATGTCAAGAAATAAAAATTTACCGCTAATGATTGCTCTTTCTTGACAACTGTTAAACTATACCCGCCTTCAACTGATCGTTTAAGAAATGAAGGAGAACCAAAGCAAATTAGTTTCCCTTGATGCATCACTCCTATTCTATCACTCAAAAAATCTGCCTCGTCCAAATGATGAGTTGAGAGCAAAATGGTTCGACCTGAATCATAAAATATATCTTGATACAAAAACAAAAGTCAAGGCTAAATAATTTTTGAGGCATTATGCAAATGTGGGATGGATGGCAGAGTGGTGTAGACACTCGACCTGAGAGTCCTGGGTTTGATCCTCTGTGAAAACCAAGGGAATTTTTCCAGGTGAAATTTCTTTCAAAGTCGTCCCACAAGTCCACCCAGCTTTAAATTGATACCCGACTTAAGTTGGGGAAGTAAAGACGGCTGGGCGTTGTGCTAACCACACAATCCCTTCATAAGCAGAGGTTGTTGAAACAGATGAATTCTACACTTCATCTGCCCCGATAGCCTGCTAGGGCTAAGGGAATTTTACTTTTTTTTTTTTTACAAATGAGCAATTTCAGCACACAAAACAGATATATTTTACCTTTCCTGTTTCTTGTTATTAAATTCCAAATGTGTTTGCGGGTGTATGGATCTATTCCACTGGTAGGTTCGTCTAAAATGATAGTCCTAGTGCTACCAACAAAGGCTAGTGCAACACAGAGGCGACGCTTCATTCCATAAGACAAGTTTTTTGCAGGAATGTTTCTGGCATGCCAGAGATCAACTTCTTTCAGCAATCTTTAATACAATTAAAAAAGATGATTAAGAATTATTTTATTATTTTCTTTAAAGTGACAATGTTTCCCGGTTAAGTGTATGAAAAGAATTTTTCAAGCATTTACAATTTTTCATGGATATCTATTTCAGATTTTTTTAACAATACATAGCATAGCATACTTTTTAATTTCCATCAATGTCTGTTGATTGTTTTTACGATTTTTTACTCCTGCATAAAAAAACATGTGTTCTTTGACAGTCATGCTGAAAAAAGCAAATAAAAAGAAGATTTTTATTTCACTCATAAAGTTGTATCCCTTGGATTAAAAATATTCTTGAGATTAGAAAAAAAAAATACCTACTAATAGAATAACGCATTATTTTGAGGGCAAACTCCTAAAAGAAACTGTGTATTGTTGAAAGACACACAACCACTTGTAGGCTTTAATAAACCACAAATAATTTTTCTGTAAAAAAGAATTCAATTCCGTGATTTTTATTCAGGTCATCTCTTCAATACCTCACATTTTAAAGCATTGCAAGAAATAAATAGCATTATGTATCACTTATATGAATAATATGTGTAATCATTTATTTTTTAATAATTACAGAACAAGAAAAAATTAAAACAATTTGTTAATTTTTTTTAAAAGACTTAACACCATCTTAATGAATAAAAATTTATACAGGCATTAAATTTTTTAGAAACATAATTTTATCTTTCATTACATCAATGTTGTTTTTGCAGCTCCATTATGTCCTAGAAGTGCAGTGATTTCATTTTCATAGAAGTTTATGGAAAGGTTGTCGATGGCCTTCTTTTTATTGCTGTAGATTTTGACAATGTTTTGAACAGCGATTCCAACAATAAAATTATCAGGAGGAGCATCAAACAAAATGCCAGTAGCTGTAGTAAAATAAAAAAAAAATATTAGTATATGTACTTCACAGTTGATTATAAAACCAGTCTGGAATGGTCATCTTCTATTACAGACTGAACAGGCAAGTTTTTTTTTGTTTGTGTGAGGATAAAATATGTCAGAATCCTGAGAATATTAGCAAAATGAAATGGCAAAATGGTTCCTCTCATAAATGCTGCATTTGAACATGGCCATCAGTTTACTTAGAAAAAATTGACAAGAAATTGATTTAAGAAAGATAATTACTTTTTTCTATACATTTTCTGTTTGCATGAGATTATGGAACATATATCAATATGCAGTTACTGACCATGTAAGAAGTTCAAACTATTTTCTGGCTACAGTTGTCTTTAGAGATGCAGAGGAAAATCTATAAGCTCAACAAATCATGCAATATGCAAATTACTACAAGTTTTTTTTTCAGCATTCCAAACAAAAAAAAGATTGACAGACATTCAACAAGTTCAGGTCAAATTTTATTAATACTCAACAGAGAATGAAACTAAGGCCTTAAAGTTAACAAACATCTCAATTAGAAAGATAAAATAATAATGCATGGTTTTAGTAAATCTCTGTTAATGCAAATGAAGGCTATAAAAATTAATATTTGAAAAAAAAAAAGTATAGAAAGACCTGCCATATAAATTCTATATTCGAGTGCATGAAGTTAGGTTTTTATTTTTATTATTAGTGATAACAGCTGTCCTTGGATGAGAATCAGGATGTTTTTTTTTTCTCACTGTTTTTCATTATAAAAATATAGCCTCAGAGATTAATTAAAAAATTTAGAATATTTTAAATTGTTATTGTGTACAGTATACAAAATATTTATGTTTACAATCGACCAATCCTCATTTTACCTTCTGTTTGTGACTCGTTGCCTATCATCTCACCAGAAGGGAGCCTGTGTTTGAAAAAACTCCTCCAGTAGGATGGTTGAAATGGAAAGAAAAATGGATGACCAATGCCGTATTTTCCTAATAAAATATATAAGAATGAAGGAGATTTTATTAAACTTATATTACAGTGAATCAATCCTTTTTTCTGAGATCGTCCAATATATATATATCATAAATTTAACCCTCTAGATAACTCAGTCATAGTAAAGATTATCCTTTGAGATCTTCTTAATAGCACTTGACAAGTTATAAATTAACATATAGAATAAACAAAAAAGGCTAAGAGGTTAAGTGTTTAGAGCAGTTAAAGTATAGAGACAGTTAAGTTTTTAAATACCAGGTTTTAAATGCTGTATGTACCACCCAATGAGGAAATAAATGACACTGTCAATCAACATCATGTAAAATGACCAAGCAACACTGACTTCTTCATTAACTGCTTCATTGATGTTGGACCACTGAACACCAATACCTTCCTCTTCAAAAAAAGCTATTCTCAGTGTTGCAAAACAAAATGAGGATGTTGAGGCCAAGGACTGTAAAAAAAAAAAAAAAATGCAGGATTGTTATAAAGTCTTTTAATCTAGAAAATTAAAAAAAATATATTACAAACAAAACTTAGTAGCTTGCTCACTAAAAAATATAATAAATGATAATATTTCATTGAGGAAATTTGATTTCCTATTGGTCGAACTGTGATACAAGCAAGCTATAGCAGTGGTCTCCAACCCCCCCCCCCGTCCAGTACCGGTCTGTAGAACAAATGTTACTAGACCGCCCATGAAATGTTAAATTATTTCATTTTTATTTATCATGTGATTGTGCGACTTTCCATGGACGAAAAATAATCAATGCCCACCTTCCATTTCTAGTGGGCCGCTGTGAAATTATCAAACGCTGACCGGTCCGTGGTGAGAGAAAGGTTGGGGACAACTGAGCTATAGGAAAGGTTGCAGATAGATGTGATGTAAATTGAAAATGTAAAATGTTTAACATCTTTAACCTTATTATCTAAATACAGAATATTGAAATAAAGTGTATATAAAAGAATGCTTAAAATATAATTTAAATTTGTTACATTTAATATTGGAGAATACATAAAAATTTACCGTTAGTATTCTTTGCCAAAATTTAAGTGTAAAGTCATAGCCTATAATAATGGTGAAAGGTAAATATGCCATGAAGTATACAATCATGACAAATAAAATAGCCATGCTGGTACGACTGAAGAATGATGCCACCATGTACCTGCCAAAAAAAAGTGGAAGTATTGATTAATAGACATTCCAAATGTTTATAATGTTTTTTTAATTATTAGACATTCCAAACAGCTAGCTATTTATTAATAAATGTTATTTTTTTTCCTTCAAGTCTTATAAAATATTTGGTTCTTGAACTTATACTGTGATTTCTTGCATAGTGATCTATTAAAAATTGTTAAGATGGTCCTTTTAAATTAAAATAGTCTAAAATATTAATTGAGTGACTTCTTAATGTCCACTTGAAACATCTTTGCAGGCCCTTTTAAGACACTTCCCCCTACCTACACAATCCCAGCTTGATAACTACACGTATTAGTTGAAATTCTCTCTACTTCTAAAGATTATTTTTAAAGTGAAAATATCTTACAGCAACATTAGCGAGCTAAGACAAAAAGCCAGCAGAAGTAAAAACATGATAAATAGGTCACTGTGAATGAAGATGCTTGTGTGCTTGAGCATCACAGCTAGAATAATACTGACAAGGCCCATCATAAACATTGTCATAATGAACCAGGCAATAAAATTAAGTCCTTTAAACATGCCCATCACATGAAGAATCTGGAAAAAATAGCAATGAGAAAGTAAACAAACATTTTACTTTGATAATTAAAAAAAAAATATTTTTGATAATAATGCTTGCAATAGCTACTGTGGCAATTAGGTTAAGCCCAGTCTGATGTTAGTTTGTGAGGTGCGTGATTTCAGGTAAGAGATCAGAGATTACTTGTCTTGTGTGTTTATAGTTAGGTTGTTCACATTCGACACCATGAGATTATATTATAGTGTATATTTTCAAAATATGTTGGACAGCACAATGTATTGAAATAGTAATAAATGTCAGTGTTTAATCAAAAAACAAGAAACTTGTCCTCTAACTGCTGTAACATATTTGTGAATACATAGAGCCGTTACATATATTTTGAAGAACAGCTCTACTTCACACTTGCCATTATAATATTTAAGGCAAATCTGCTCTTATATTTATGATGAAAACTACTATGGCTACTTCCAACTTAATAAAAGTTCCTACCTCATCTTGTCCACTCTCCCTATCATTCACAGAAGTGTGTGTTGCAACCCCAAGCAACGTCAGGAGCACAAAAGTCATCATGATGGGGACAAGATAGGTTCCCAATATAAATATGAAGCTGAGAAATAGTACAAAGTAATGTATGCTGAGTGAATGAGCTACAAATCTTTTGCAGTTTATCATGATTAATAGTTTTACATATCCATTATAGCTTGAGAGGATATCCCTCTTAAGTAACTTGCAGGTCTGAATATTCATTCTATGTTCTAGGTTTACTTTTCTTTGATGTCTTGTGAGCTAATTTTTCAGTGTGGATTTATACTGGATTTAAAATACCATTTATCAAAATGGATAATTAAAGCCTTCTTGTTTTTATCAATAACTATCAGGTGCACCTGGCCTTGCACTGGAAAATAGCGCATTGTGACACTTTTGTGAATACATTTATTTGCGCCTGAATGCTGCTATTTTCAAAAAATGTTATAAATACCCTGTACTAATCATTTTAAACTTTTTACTTACAATGAATTAAAAATGACAAAAGCAATGTACAATTTGCATATGAGTCAACAGCAAGTTACAGGCCGACCAGATAAAAAGAGTGGGATGTTAATTAGATCATTTGATTTATAGATACAGTGATAGGGGAGGGACAGTCACTGGCTGATCAGGTAAACAGAGCCACATATATCCTCATAGACCATGGTCGGGCCACATGCTGTTTATTTTGTCTTTAGCTATGAAGTGGCAGGGTGATGTGCCAGCTACATCTACCAGCATGCCAGAAAAAGGGTTTTAGCACTTGCTTAGGCTGGCCACATTCTTGCCTTTTCTGACAGATGGGGTAGCCCCCCCCCCGGTCAGTGATAGCAGGCAAACCCTTACCTCGCCATTCTGGCCGATCAGCAGTACACACACCCTACTGGTCTGAGCCAGAAATGGCAGCCAGCAAGAGTGTGCTAGAGTGGAACAGAGTAGAAGGGTGTTTTGTGCTGACCACATCTGTCCCCACCTCCAGCTGTGAATACAATGGTCTCAGATTCTCCCCATCAACCTCGGTATCACCACTGTAGCAAAATAGGTTATTTTTAAAGCCTGGCCAGGAGACACCAATGAACTTCTCTAGACAGATCATGGTATATACATGTATCTATCTGCCTGTCAAGGTAGTGAATCACACTGTGACGAGTTCAATGTGAACCAATGTACCAGAAGCCAACACATATTTAAAATATTTTTTTGTTAATGAAGGCTGCAAATGCATCAATATTTGTAATAAAAATAAAAATTATAGTTTTAAAAGCTTTGTAATTTAAAGGGGCGGGTGGTAGTGCGGTGTAAAGCGCTCAACTATTGACTGGAAGGTCCAGGGTTCGAATCTCAGTGAGAACCTTGGGATTTTTTCCGGTCCTGGTGAAAGTTCCCAAGTCCACCCAGCTTTAAATGGTCACCTGACTTATATTTGGAGAGTAAAGGCGGCTGGGTGTTGTGGTAACCACACAATCCCTTTATATGCCAAGGTTACTGAAACAGATGAATTCTACACTTCATCTGCCCTGATGAGGTTACTGAAACAGATGAATTCTACACTTCATCTGCCCTGATGAGGTTACTGAAACAGATGAATTCTACACTTCATCTGCCCTGATGAGGTTACTGAAACAGATGAATTCTACACTTCATCTGCCCTGATGAGGTTACTGAAACAGATGAATTCTACACTTCATCTTCCCTGAAGACCCCGTTGGGGCTTAAGGGAACTTTACTTTACTTGTAATTTAAAGTGCTAGCCTGGTTTTCATTGAGAAAACATGGGCAAGATCAGTTTATGTAAAAGAATTAAAGAACTGAAACTTACTTATCTACATGATGACATGGGAATGGCATCTGAATGAGGTTAATACCCGGAGTTGGTATACTTTGATTCTTATGAAGCTCAATGATAGCTGAGTCAAGCATATCCTGAAGGAACATAAAACCTCTGAGATACCGCAGGTTTTCAATGAAACTGGACTCTGAATTCATGGAGAATATTCTGTATCATACATAAAGCAATAAATATGGATTACTATAAACTAAAAAATCATCGACACACACAGTCAAAGCAGTGTGCTTAAAAAGATTTTAAAAATTTATAAATGTTCAAATGACACTAAAATTACAGACTTTTTCAAACATAAATTCAAATAAAGATTAACAGACGTACCGCTCCTTCAGCAGATTAGTATCCATTACATTATCAACATCCATTCTGATTTTATAACCAACATGTTTAGGTAAAGTGTTACCACTGACTTGACGTTTGGCTCGAGTAGAATTATTGCTACCATTGTTGACATTATAAAAAACTATACCTAGAAAGATATCAATACATTTTAAAAAAAACAAATAATGCAAATTTCATAAAAAAAAAAGTTGTTTTTAACAATATCATGTCTGGGGGACAGTATGGGTGGTGGGATGTAGGGTGGTGGGACACAAAGGGGTGTACACAGATGCAGGGGGATGAGGTATAGGTAAAGAAGGCTGTATAAATGTATGGATGACTGTGTTTTTTAACATTTTAGTTTTAAAAATAGTGTCTGTGAGAGTTAATGTTGAATATGTACTGTAGGTTTTTCTATCATTTTCATCTGCTTTAGCCTGAACTATAACTAGTACAACCAAGATACACAGCAGCCAAGTGTTCTTAATGATGCCATATTTAAATCCTTTTAATTTTTTTTTCTATTACTGCAATAAAATATTTGCTAGTTCTGATATAAAAAAATTTTCACCCAATTTCTGATCCTATTCATTAGCCATTTTCAGAGCATTCCATTAAGTTTACTAAGATTACTTTTTTTTACAGCAAGGTCACACAGTGTAGATTTCATCTGTTTCTAAGACATAGTTAGCACAATTCTCAGCCTTATTTACCTGCCCTACTTCTGTCATAAACCCATTTTAACTGGGTGGACTTTGGAACTTCACTAGACTAATAAAAATCTTTGGGCTCTAGCCTGGGATTGAATCTGAGACCTCCAGGCTGACAGTTGAAGGCTCAACGCCACATGACCTTATGCCCCCCCCCACTTCTGTAAAGTCTGTCTATTCAATATATCAGAAACAGTAGTTGTATCTGAAAAATTAGTCATTACCCTATCATTCGTATAAAAGATTTGATATCAAAATGCTTTACTTTGAGCTGGTTAGGTTCTTGTATTAGGTCTTGTAAAACTTGAAGGTTTAATGCTCTTTCTGCCCAGTATAATGCAAATTTGTTTATATCGTCAATAGCTGCAAATGTTTTATTAGCCTATGAAAGATAAATATAAGAAGGAAATTAAAGTATTAAGGCAGAGGATAATACATATCATTCAAATGACTTCTAGTTGGCAATTCAAAACATTTGTGAGTATAAGCCTACAAATAAATTACTGCTTTTAGAAAGTGATGTCACCTTAGTTAAGATTGCTCTTGTAAAATCATTGTCAGGGGTGTAGAGAATTTTGCCCCTCATGATGGGTTTGAGATATGTCCACAAAATACTTCCAAAGCCTAAGTCAATGACTGACTTGTAGAGATCTTGACAGAACTGACCTAATTTTGGAATCAATTAAATGAACAAAGTGCATTCTTTATTAATGTTTCATAATTGGGTCTACACACAACTAACAAGAAATTGCCTTGCTGATCCCCTACGTACAGTATATTATATTAATATATTTTAGCCAACAAATGTATAAAAAAAATATTTACTGATATAAAATATAAACTTTTTATTCTACACACCAGGCAGGTCACTTTCTGAGTTTTCATTATGGGTTGTCTGGAGTTTATCAGTGATATCACCTGAGCTTGAAATTGAGATTCCCATGATGGATGGAATTGATGTTAGGTCTGAAACTGCTCTACCACATATGGCCTGGCTTAATTTTTCCATGCTGAAAGCTAAAAGACCATTTAAAGAGAAATCAATTACATTTTTATTCTATAAAGGGAATCGAAATAAAAATAACATTCTGTGAGGTGAAAATGATCTTCTTTTACTTTCATGTGCATAGTTTGATGAATCAAAATCAGACAACCATAAAACAAAGCAAAACTGTATAACATATGAATGGACTAGGTAATGAAAAAGGTAAATGAGTAAATGGAAAATGTCTTTTTAATAAGTAAGTAAAAAATTATATTTCATTACCACTTGTTGAAGCTTCAGCAATATTTTCTAATATGTCGACCCCACTTTGGCTTTGATTTAAGATGTTATATGCTGTTAAAGAAATAGCCACGCCTCTGTCTATCTTGTTTGCTAGGTCTGTGAGTTCATCGCTTGACATATTTGTGCTTTCATACAAAACACCAGCAACGTTTGTTGTATACTGGGATGAATGAAATATAAAAAAATAGTGACATTAAATATGTCACAGCTAAATGTGCTGTGAAAGCTGAAGTGCTCTGCTGTTATAATGCAATAAAAATTACAGTGTTGAGAGGCCCATTCACTGTTATTTCTACAATGACCCATAAATAGACAAAAGTAAAATAAAATATCTCACATTTTCATCATTTCACAAATTCTAGAAGAAAATGTTGGCAAGAAATTTCCCATATTCTTGAGCATTTAAAAAAACCAAATTTATAATTATGTAAAAAGAAACACTGCATGTATTTTAAAAAAAACATCAAATGTCAAAATGTTCTATTCAAGATCAATTATATTAGCCATGTGTCTGACAAAAAAATGTACAATTTTATCAGTATATTTCTAATATGCTCAGAATATGGCATTTAACTGTCAATTTTAACCCTTTTACACATAATCTACATAAGAAACAATTTTTTTAGATTATAAAAAAATCACATTTATCTACAGAAATTACTAACTTTGGAAAGTAAAGCATTGACATCCAATGTTGGGGCTAAAACATCCAAAAGTTTAGTCAAATTTGAAAAATTCAGAGCACAAACTTCATTTATGACATTTTGAAGTGTAGCTTTTGAGATATTTATAAATAAGAGTCTTTTTGTGACTTCTTCACAAACATAGTTGCTGTAGTTAGCTGTCCTCAGTAGCTGAAGAAAAAGTATAATTATGGAATTAGCCATTCAGTTTGTATTGCTATATTTCAAAAAACTTGTAAATAATCAATTTCTTTAATTATTGGTAAAAAGGTGTATGTTTATGACTTCACTTCTTTATAGTGAAAAAAAATGAAACATCATAACAGATTTTTATTTTGAAGCACTTTCAGATATTTGGCACAGGGAAAGTCTTCCCATTTTCGACTCTGTCAAACAGTCACAATCTTAATTGTAAAGAATAATTGAGTCTGTAACTAACCATGTGTGATGAAAATGCTGCATTTAAGATTTGTTCTGAAACATTCTGTGTAAATCCAAAATTATTCACGTAGTACTCTGTAGTATTCTCCGGGTTTTTAAGCAGAAATTTAACTTGAACTACATAGGATGATAGATTATTAGTTACTTTTATTGCAACACACAAATGTAAAAGAACTTTAGCAATGTCACAGATTTTTAGCCTCATTACTTAATACATGTAAATGAGCTTATAATAATACATGTACAGGTACATTATACTATTAACGATGATGAGTAAGAATCTTATAAAAAAAAAACCCAATTTACTTTCATGTAACAAATATCCTTTTAGAATATCCAAATCCATAAGACCATATAAAACTGTTTGCAAACTGTTGAATACTGCTTCTGTTTTATATTTTGGAGGGAATATACTGAATGCTTCTTTTAAAAGTTTCTGCAACCTGCAAAAAAAAAATACCAATACAGATAAAAGACATCAATGTTTAAACAATGCCTTATCATTGAGTGCTTAATTTTGTGAACAACTATGTCTATAATTCTTGATATTATAATCGAGACTCTGGATGCTGAATTGTATAACTTGGTTAAAATTTAGGCCTTTACTTATTTTTTAAAAAAAAGATCCCATTGTTTGAATATACTATTATTAAAAATCAATGCTTACAAAAGTTGTACCATGATGTAGATGAGTGAATTTCAGAAAATAAAAGATATATTTATATATATATATAAAACTTTATTTCTTGAGAGATTTCTCAAAATATTGATAATTTCTTGATATGGATTAGTAAAACAAGCTACCTTCTCAAACAACCAGTCTATTTCTTCAATCAAATATCTTATTTGATCAAGGTAATAAAAATAGCATTGCTTTGCACTTACAGACTGAACAGGTCAGTAAATGTGTTGTACTTCAAAACTCTATCTAAAACATCCACATTGTAGTTCAGAATATTTAAGTTGATGTTAAACAAGATGTTTAAAGAGAACTTAATGACATCAGAATAATTGTTCAACAATGAAACCAGCAGATTCAATAATTCACCAAATGATGATGTTCCAAACTACAAAAATAAGTACAGGTAAATTTTCTTTTAAATTCAAGTATATATACACTTGATCTAAATATCTGCACTTATAATTAGCTTAAATTGAACTACAAATTTCTGTCTAACTAACTAATCCATCAATTTTAAAATTTAATTTATCAAAATGAATTAAAACCAGTAACAGAAAGTGTCACATTTGATATCTTCTAAGACACAAGTTTAAAGTTTAGTTGAATATATATAGGCTTCTAAAAATGATACAATCAAAGCTGATAAATAAATATCAATATACATGTATCTCTAGCACTTTTTTATAATGACATCAATTAAATTTCATTAAATTTATATTTAATCTAAAAAAAATACCCATACATCTACAAAGAACGATGAACAATTTTTCAAATATTCAGATGTGAAGTTTACTTGAGAATTACACAATGCACTACTTATGCTGGTGGTACTGACTGATGAGTTGTGTGATACACTAATACTTCTGGACAGTTTGACAGGATCACATAACATATCTACTATATCATGTACTGGCTGTTGGAATAAACCTGTCTGGAGACAAATATAATAAAAAAAAATAAAATCAAATAAAAGAAAAAAGTTATAAACCAAAAAAAAAAATGGTATGAAAAAATTACCTCATTGTAATTGACTTCTGCACCAAGAAATGTGTTTACAATAATTTGAGAGACATTCATTTTCAAAAGAAAATTTGTCACATTCAGTTCAGCTTTTAGCAGAGAAGACACTGTAGTTAATTCATGATCTGTAAAAAGTGTTTTCAAGAAAATTATACACACAGAATCTACTAGAAAATAGGATTAAACAGAAAATAAAAATATTTAAATTAATATTTGAAATGACCCACTTTTTAAATTGATCACTTTTTTTTAAGATGAAAAGGAGGACAAAACTTGAAAAAATACACATAAAAGAAACAATTTATTTATTGCAATATTAATAGATAATATAATAATATAATTGTAAAAATGCTGCTAAACCTATTATTTTTAAGGAGATAATTATCGTATATTTAAATAAAAAATATGTTACATCATACCATAAAATCGACTCAGTATAGGTCAATTAGGGAGGCTTATAGATTGTTCTTCAAATATAAAAAGAAAAGCGTACACATTTTGAGGGGGGGGACACAGCTTGGTAAAGGAGGACTGTAGTTCATAGAGAAGGATGGTTGGACACCTTATTTTAAATATATGTCATCACTGTCTAGTGTAATTATTGAAAAAATAGTTACTGATGTAACACTTTCCCTGTTAACACTGTAATCATTTGTATTACCTTTTGAATTGTAAACAACGAAATCTAATAAAAGATCAAAAAGGGGCAGTAATTCTGGATCTGTTAGAAGTTTTTGAACAGATGTCTTCTGAAGTAAGTTTATCACATCTTTTGCAGCCAACAGATAGCTAGAGAAGAAAAAAGAAATTATGAATTTTTAAAAGTGTAAAAGTAAAATGATTTATCAAGAAATTAATGTAGTTCATGTTTTAATGCACTATCTATAATACAAATTTTACATCATATGTTCCGGTTTCCGTCTGTCATCGCTACTTCCGTCTGTCATCGCGACTTCCGTCTGTCATCGCTACTTCCGTCTGTCATCGCGACTTCCGTCTGTCATCCAACATGGCGGCATTAACAATTCATCCAAGATGGCAGAAACATTTACTGTTTTCTACTTAACACGCATGATCCGGCTACCAACTGGCCAGCCGAGTAAGAATTGTCTCAACATGGCTGCCAGAAATGACATTGGACCAGCCATATGTTTAGTGCCGAGGTGACAAAACACCGTACAATAACATACGGCTGGTAAGATCGTGAATGCCAAATGGCAATCACAATGTAATACTGTTTTCGACCGCCTCAATCTTTAACAAGATCAATAAAGCGATCTTAGGAGAGGTACCACAAAATCATATGCCAAAATATTCTTTTTTTTTTAATTTTTTTTTTTTTTTACGCCGCCATTGCCAGCATGGTAGGGTGTAGTGTGCCTACCACACCAACATTGTTGGCGGCGTTGATGCACGTCTGCCATGCCTACAGAGCGGCGGGGTGAGTGTGCCCGCTATCATCTGCAGGGATGGCAGAAAGATGGGTTTTAATCCTTGCCAAACCGGCCAGACCAGCAGGGTGTGTGTACTGCCGGTCGGCCAGAATGGCAAGGAAAGGGGTTTTTCCTGCCACTCGGACAGAGGGGAGGGTGTAGTGTGCCTGTACCCTCAGCCGGAAATGGCAAGCTGCGCAGGTGTGCTTGAGTGGGACGGAGTGGAAGGGTGTTGTGTGCCGACCACATCCGTCACCACCGCCAGCTGTGAATACTGCGGTCTCGGATAGTCCTCATTGACCACAGTACCACCACCCTCGCAAGTAATGGGTTTTTTTTCCTGACTAGAGAACCCCTATGATCCATCCCCCGTGGATCATGGTATGTCTCTCAGAGCAGGAAGGAGAGATCACAAAATACCAAAATATTCTGTGATACTCTCCGAAACAAATCTTTAAATAGTCGGTCCATAGGTTTATGTATATCTCACAGTATCGTAATAAATTTATGGTGTTCAATTTGTTATTAAATGAGAAGCTATCATAAAAGAAATATTTACAGAAATCGTTCAATTAATATTCTGAGTTATGTTCCACAATTAAAATTTTAAACAATAATTATGGATACCTCAATATAATGTAATATTTATATTGTTTAAATTGTTTTTATTTCTAAAATATGTCTATTTCTAATGTACAATTATTTCCCTTTATTACTAACATAAATACGTCACTTTTTTTTCATTTTTTGACTATTACGTCACATGAATGAACTGAGGGTTGAGATTGAGTAGCGCCGTACACAACGTTTAAAATGCAAACTAACCCATTTATGATGGGGGCTTCACACAGAGGGTGTATGGAGGGGGGCCCAGTTTGAGGAGGGACCCCAAAATATTTTTTAAACTAAATATTAAGTACATTATCTCATGTCAAAATGTAGCGGCTTCCTAAGATGCTTAAAATCCCTTGGTTCGGCATTGGCTTCACAGAACTATACTGTTGAAAGCTTTGATATGTCTTTCTTTTTTAAGAGGCCTAATGTTTTCTGCGTCTGCGGCCTCAACTGCATTGATGGAATAATATGTTTTTAATTGAAGGTCAGCTAAAAGCTACACAACGATTCTTTCTTCTCGGGACCAAGCTTGAGAAGCGTCAAAAAATTATCCCATGTCATAATTCAGGGGCAGCCCCCAAAGTGGCCAAGACACCGGGCCCCTAACTCCCTGTATTCTGCACTGCCGGGTCGGCAATTTTTCTTAGTTAATTGTACTATGCTACGATGTGTATAACAGTAAATAAACCACCTGTTAAACATGTAGCGTTTTGCTTAACACAAGCACTCACTCACGTCTCTCTTTTTTTTAAATACGCCATGTTGAACATCATAAAACATTAAATGAATAACTGTTTGGAAAGGAGTCCATTAGAATATTATGAAGGTATATGATTTTAAGAGTTGTTGTTTATGTTTACCCATAGTGAGGATTATTTTCTTTGGGAGGAACTATTTAACATATGAACTTTATTTTATTTGATGTATTATTAGGAGTCCCTATTCTCAAATGTATTTTGGCTACAATAATCTGTTCATGTCCTTGGGGCCACTGCAAGTATATAGACTGATGGTTAACGCGCTGAAATATATATCACCATTTTCAACTCCAACTGTGTGCCTACTCGCCGGTCCGGGTACCGGGCCTTTGATAACTAGTAAGAAATAAAAAATACATGTAATATATTCTTTAAGGAAACATTGCACCAAAAGAAAGGTTATCTCTCCTAGACAGAGACAAAGGGCTGTGTGCCATTGGTATTGTTTTCAATAAATTTGGATACAGCTAGGTGAGAGACAGGCTAGTGTAATTGAGTCATGTTTAAATACAGCAAGTAAGGTGGACACAGGTAGTGTGTGAACTGTCGCTTGTTGACCAGGTAGAGAGAAAGGTCATGCCCTTGGGAAGATGACACATATTTGAATGGTGGTGCCATGCATAATAAACTTAGTGGCTGTTTTTTTAATCACTATTTATGTTTATATGTGAACTAGAAGTTTAATATTTGATGTTCATTGTAAACTAATTGAAGTGTTTTGCATCGCAACTAAGAATACTTATTTTACTTTTTTTCAATATATGTATATCTGTCGTATATAAACTTATCTTGCTTGAGCATGCTAGTTTTGTGTTTATCATTAAGAATGTTTGACAACTGTTATCTTTCTATCATATAGATTTTAAGTAAGATGAGCTAAGAGATATTGTATGTACTTTATTCAATCCATGACTGAAATTATCTATAGTATAGATAACTATAGCTCTTTATGTATCTGAGTTGTAATAAGTAAATTACTACTTTCTTTGCTTTATCACCTAACTTTTTTTACTTTCACCTATCTATTAGGTAATAATAGCTTAACAAGGACAGGGAAATTCAAACCCACATACCTTTTGATGTTAGTCAGCAGAATTGGAATGTGTTTACTTGATGAATTCAAGCAATGCATAATTTTGCTTATATTTAAGCCACCATTCACAAAGGTATCGTTTAGGTTTTTAATTATTATAAGACTGTCTTGAACAGGAAGCAAACAACTTAGTGTTTTGGTAGGATTAGAAAACTGTTCAACAGCCTTAAAAAAAAAATTTAAAAAATCATCACATTATTAGTGCATAAAATATTCAAGACTGTTTTAATAAACAGTTCTTTCTTATAGAAATCTATTTAGTATAGAAGTGTATTTTTAACTATTTATAAACTACAGTGAACTCTCTGCTTATAATCCACTGTAAAAAACATATAGCAACCATCCAAAGAAGTTAAAAAAACAGCCCACTTTGGAATTTTTTTTTACCTTTACAAGAATATTCCAAGATCCTAACTCTGTTAATTTATCCCAGAGACCAGCCACATTTAAGCCCAACTCATCAAACAAAACACAGGTAAGGTCATCAAGTTCTGAGAGATAGGACAGACAAAAAAAAAAGATTTTATTTCTTTTGAAGATAATAAAATTAAACACAATGAACAAAGCTTTTGAAATGGTAAAGCTATAAAAAAACCTAATTCAGTAAGATAAATTTAGCAATTATAAAAAAAAATGTGACACAATTAAAAATTTTTTTTTTTTTTATAGATAACCTGGTAATAGTTTGGTAACATCAGCCAAAGTGTCCATTACTCCTATAACAGTAAACAAAGTTTGCAGAATGTTTTGATCAGTCTGAGCAAATAAATTAGTTACCACACTGCAGAGGGTGGATATGCTGAAGAAGAAAATATGCAATGCTGAACATAAAATATGTCTAAAATATTACATATAAGCAGTAAATAAAAAAAAGATTTAAAAAAAAAAATAGAGTTAAGATACAGATTTTACATTAGGCTTAAAGAAAACTGTTAAATTTATTTACAAAAAAATTAGTGAAAAAAGACAAAAAAAAACAAAACCTGAAACTTGTGACAGGAAGTACAGAATTCAATGTACTGATGAAAGGTGTAAATATCTGGGCCATGGAGCTTGTGCTTGGCTGCATGTTATTTATGTTTTGAAATACAGCAAGTAAATTTCTTACTGATGTGTAGACAGCACCATTTACTGAATTATTAAGGTCAACAGTGGAGAAAATGTTGCTTATGAGAATCTCAAGCTGAAATTCATAGAATTTTTTTTAAACACTAAAACCTATTCTTTGGAAGCAATTTTCAACATTTGAAACCAAATGGTAATTTTGGTCACAAAAAAAAACATGTATTACCTTTAAATCTATCCACACAAATAAGACAAAAAAAAACAACAAATTTTAGTTGAGTTTAAAAAAAAAATGGGGTATGGGTATTTTACCCAATATAAACTGGGAATAGAGATTAAACTGGGAATAGAGATTAAACTGGGAATAGAGATTAAACTGGGAATAGAGATTAAACTGGGAATAGAGATTAAACTGGGAATAGAGATTAAACTGGGAATAGAGATTAAACTGGGAATAGAGATAACACATGTAGCAAATTGAAAAAAAAAATCATCTAGACTTCATTTAGTTATAATGAGACACACAACAGTTTAGCATACTTCAACAATGTTATTTTTTAAAACAGCTTCCACCAGGGCTTTTGTCAAATTCGGGCCATGCTCAATAATTTCGTTCAGATTGTTCAACAAAGTTGTATTGTCAAAACTTGAGCTAAAAAACAAGCAAGAAAAAAACAGAAACACATAATATATGCCTGAGCATTAAATTGATAAACGTTTATATAAAAGATATAATGAAAATCAGAAACATTTTCAAATAGTTAATTGGTGGGAAAAAAAAGTTCACCTTCCTGTTCCACTACTTGTTCCACTATTATACAAACTAAGCCAATCAAAATCAGACAAGATGTTTAGCAGGGTGAATGCAGTTTCGCTGCTATTATCAGAAGACAGTTGAAGAAGACTATTCATGACAACTGCAAGTGGCTCCATAAATTCCTATTACAGAAATATATCAGTTTTACTGTGCCATTTTATAAATTATACCAATTTAGTAGTTAAAATTTATAGCATTAAGATAATAAACTTAATACATATTTTTGAAGAAATAAGATTAATAATAAAAATTGTAAAAAAAAAAACACAGCATAATAGTTTAAATAAAAAAAGCATGAACAGTGGTATGTAAGTTATATTTTTAACTGTTTTCAAAACTTACAGCAGTAGAACGACTCCAACTGCCGTCACTTATTTCATTCAAATAGTCACCTAGTTTGGCAACATTTTGTAGTGTTGTCCAAACTGTTGACTTCATGACAATTTTATCCATGATGGGATTTAAGCTTATAACAACCTTTTGAAAACTGAAAAAAAAAAATGTATAGCCTTAAGCAATAAGAGAAATTAAATTTTTTTATGAATAATCAAACAAAAAATTGGTAACGTCTTTTCATAAACATATAATCGATGTCAACTGAATAACGATAATTTTTAATAATTATGAATGTTAATAACCATTTAATGACTTACAAATCTATAATATTTTTTAATATACTGATATCATTTATCAAAAGTGGAACTTGTCCTATCAGTTCACTGATGTCTGCAATGGAAAAAAAAGCCAGGACTGCTCTTGAAAATGCTTCAGTGTTTCTGACAACATCATACATTTGAGCAACTTCTTCAAGGAGATAGCTCAGATTAGTTTTTGATCCTCCTAGTTCTTTAATTTCCTCCACAAGCCTCATCTGAAATGCCAATTCAAAAAAAAATCATAATGATAAGAGAAACATTATATAATTTGTTTGAATGTGTTGACTGAGAAACATAAAAGCTTCTAGACACTAAAAAAAGAAATTTACACAGAAAAATGGAGAAAAATTCAAGTAAACATTTCTGTTAGGCTGTGTGATTTACATGGCGTGAATAAATCAGAAATTAATTTAACCTTATTGGTATCACATACAAATAGTCTATAAAGTAGTAGGATGACATTTCAAATAAATTGGCTGTGCAATTGTAGAAAGGTAATAGCATGTTAGATCTTTCAAGAAGTTGGTAGTGGGTATTACAAGCAAGCTATATAAAGCAAATGTGTTTAACCCTTATTCAGTGTTAGCGCAGATCACTGAGTTAGAGAGTGTAAGTGGATCTCTGGATGTCAGAAGAGGGCGGTGTGAAATAAAATATTGTCAACTATATATGAACTGCACTATCTCATTGCTCAAGTCAAGGAGCTGTTTTGTCAAACTCCATACATGGGCTGCAGCCATAATAATTACTTTATCTAGTAAAAGTGTTCGTATGCATAGTATTCAAATTTTAAACAATTTTAAAATATAATCAGTGAAGTATTACTAAAAGTAATCATAAAGAGCATTTGTAGGGGAAAAATGTCTCATTTTTGCAAATAAATTAGTAATACATGTACTTACAGCTCTTATGAAAGATGAAAAATTTAAATGCTGCAGAATTTTATCAATTAGTTCAGTGTTGTTAATTGTATCCAATCTACAAAGAGCAGCAGAAATGTTTTGTACAACAGAGTTTTCTGGAAAAACTAGGTATGAATCCAGCTGATCAGGATCACATATCAAATCTTTAAAGTCTGGAATCTTTGATAAATTCATCAGCTGTTTTGTTTGTTTAAAAAAAAAAATATTATATTTGTGAGTAGCCACAAAAAACTATTAACAACATCCTACAAAAAAAAATCACCGAATATTCCCGATTACATACTACTACTGGGAATCTCAAACTCCACCCAACCATTTAGAAGTGACTTTAAAATGAAAGCTGCACCTTTTGTGTTTAATTAAATCTCAAAAAAAAAAAAACCTTTGTAAAAACTATTATAAAAAAACAGATGGTGTCTGCCCCACAACCACAATTGTTAAAAAAAACCATAGGGTACAAAAATGGTTGGGCACCCCTGTCCCACACCATAGTGAATGAGAGGTTGGGCACCCCTGTCCCACACCATGGTGAATGAGAGGTTGGGCACCCCTGTCCCACACCATGGTGAATGAGAGGTTGGGCACCCCTGTCCCACACCATGGTGAATGAGAGGTTGGGCACCCCTGTCCCACACCATGGTGAATGAGAGGTTGGGCACCCCTGTCCCACACCATGGTGAATGAGAGGTTGGGCACCCCTGTCCCACACCATGGTGAATGAGAGGTTGGGCACCCCTGTCCCACACCATGGTGAATGAGAGGTTGGGTACCCCTGTCCCACACCATGGTGAATGAGAGGTTGGGTACCCCTGTCCCACACCATGGTGAATGAGAGGTTGGGTACCCCTGTCCCACACCATGGTGAATGAGAGGTTGGGCACCCCTGTCCCACACCATGGTGAATGAGAGGTTGGGCACCCCTGTCCCACACCATGGTGAATGAGAGGTTGGGCACCCCTGTCCCACACCATGGTGAATGAAGGGTTGGGCACCCCTGTCCCACACCATGGTGAATGAGAGGTTGGGCACCCCTGTCCCACACCATGGTGAATGAGAGGTTGGGCACCCCTGTCCCACACCATGGTGAATGAGAGGTTGGGCACCCCTGTCCCACACCATGGTGAATGAGAGGTTGGGCACCCCTGTCCCACACCATGGTGAATGAGAGGTTGGGCACCCCTGTCCCACACCATGGTGAATGAGAGGTTGGGCACCCCTGTCCCACACCATGGTGAATGAGAGGTTGGGCACCCCTGTCCCACACCATGGTGAATGAGAGGTTGGGTACCCCTGTCCCACACCATGGTGAATGAGAGGTTGGGTACCCCTGTCCCACACCATGGTGAATGAGAGGTTGGGTACCCCTGTCCCACTCCATGGTGAATGAGAGGTTGGGCACCCCTGTCCCACACCATGGTGAATGAGAGGTTGGGCACCCCTGTCCCACACCATGGTGAATGAGAGGTTGGGCACCCCTGTCCCACACCATGGTGAATGAGAGGTTGGGCACCCCTGTCCCACACCATGGTGAATGAGAGGTTGGGCACCCCTGTCCCACACCATAGTGAATGAGAGGTTGGGCACCCCTGTCCCCACCATAGTGAATGAGAGGTTGGGCACCCCTGTCCCACACCATAGTGAATGAGAGGTTGGGCACCCCTGTCGCACACCATAGTGAATGAGAGGTTGGGCACCCCTGTCCCACACCATAGTGAATGAGAGGTTGGGCACCCCTGTCCCACACCATAGTGAATGAGAGCAGTGAATTTTCCTTACAATATATCAAGGGTAGGTTGCCCTTATACCAAAAAAATAAACATGGCCAAGATTTTGTTCAATAATTGACATGACTGGAAAAATAATATGGCTACTTAGAATTAATAAATACCTTTCTGCATGCAATATTAATAAATAATTTAAGTATTTTTTCAGACCTAATACCAGAGGGAGATGCAAGATTTTAACTGAAACTCCATCATTTAAAGCTAGATATAATTATAATTTAAATATCGAGGGAAAAAAAATCCAACCTATGAACATGAATTAAACATATTAACCAAGACATGCCCCCTACTCCTTTGAAAAAATATGAATCAATAAATATACTTAATACTACTAATTTTTTTACACAACTGTTTTATACCTGTAAAATATTCAGTTTACATTTCAAAAAGTTATCAGCGTCATTTAGAGTGAAGACGTTATATTCATTCACAAGTACAGATTTCAGTTCATCTTCCTTTCTTATGTAATTTCTTAGGTAGAGTATTTTTTCTGTCAACACAAAATGTATGACAAAAAGAAGAATGGTCACAAAAAATGTTTTCAAGGTAACAAATAATGTAAGATATTAATAATATATTATAACGATAATAGTAAAAAGATAAGTGAAAATTTTTACCTTTTAAAAAGTTGAGACTCTAACTGATTTATATTAATCTAATTTGTTTCATAACCTTTACCTGAGCTATTTAAGAGGGCCTTGTTTTGTATCACATTTTTAAACAAAGTGAATAAACCACTACTTTTGTTAGAGATAGTAAGTATATTCAGAGTATCATTTGAAGAAATTATTGGAATCAGATCCTGTGTTAAAGCTAAGAAACTGAAAAAAAAAAAATGTTATTTTTAATATACAATTTACTTTAATATTATTTTTTTTTAAATATTATATAAAAAAAATTCTCATGCTGAAATTTAACAATTGAGACTTTTAAGTTAACAGGACATAACCTATTATTTAATTTATATTAGTAACTTCAGAATAACTTTACCTATTGGTTGTCTCCTCTGTGTGGTCAACGGATCCTTTGGTAGAAAAACAGGGGTTATCTATGTTACAAACAAAAGACTGTACGAAAGGTAAAAATCCCACACTCGGCATTGACCATTTTTGGTGATGACCTAAAAAACAGAAAGAACTAGATTAGGGAGTATTGTATGGTTTATGGCGGGGGGGGGGGTGATCTTAAGAACTGCAGGTCACATTGGGTCCTTGAATTTGACAGTAAGACTAGACTAAGAACTAGGGAGCGACCAATAATCGGATCGGTATCGGACAGATATTGGCACTATTGGTTAATATCGGATCGGCCGATTGTTGTAGGGAGCAACCGATAGTCGAACCGATATTAGCACTATGGGTTAACTATCGGACCGGCCGTTTTTTGGCTGCCGATACATTGTTTTTTTTCACAAATCTAGTAACTCTAGACTGGTATACTAACAGACTTCCAGTTAACTGTTCAACTGAGTGAAGTGATTTACTGATATAATTAAGTGTTTTTAATTTTTCAAACTTTTTTAAAAATCTGCTACAAGTAAATTTAGTAAAAATTACAAAGATTAACGAAGAAAATTATTTTAATTTCATCACAACTTTCACAAGTTAGTGAAATTACAATTAACAATTAATACATTTTTACTTTTTTAGTTTGACATTATTTATTTACAACTTTACCTTACTTTTCTGTTTGAGTACAAGTAAAAAGTAAAAACAACAAATTGTTTGTTATAAGTTTAATTTTAAACAATAAACATACAGATTTCTGAGATTATGCAGGCATGGTTTGTGTTTCTGACTTCTGTCTTCCGGTCTGTCTTTTCAAATCTTTTGTTCTTCTAATCTTCTTCATCTGCAAGACACCCTTTCATTAATAGCAAAATATTGGTATCGGCATCGGCAAAAAAGCTGGGGGAAAATATCGGTATCGGACTATATATCGGTCGCTCCCTACTAAGAACAGAAGGTTGGAGTGTTTAAAAAATGAAAACAAAATAATGTAAAAAACATGGATGTGAACAAGCAGATGAGGGTGGAGTGCTGGACTAATCAAACAACCCCACTGGCCATATATGGCCTGTTTGCCATCTATAGTTACCCCTTGTCTAGTCTATGTTCATGTACTCTTAAATATTTGCAACTGCACAACATGGAAATTTTCATATACTCAGTGAATATTAATACTAAACTTCAGTATTGATTTATTCTAGAACACTTATAAAAGTTGACTTTTGGTAGACTTGGATTTATTAAATCACAAATGGTCAGTGAAAAAGATATGAAAAATTTTGTAATGTTTTTTGCAAAATAAAACAAAAGTCTTAAAAATGTGATAAATATGTCTCAAAGTTAAAAAAAAGGGGGCACTTACATTCTTGATTTTTTGAAGGTGGTGCACCTTTTCTCATAATTGATACCATACCAATAATCAGAACTGGCCATATTAGTTCTAGTATAAGGATATGCTGGGGATAAAATATTTTTATTCTCATTGAACAATTTAAATAGCTTGTTATTTTAAAACATTTGGCTCTTCAAACATTATAGAAAAATAATATTTAAAAAAAAATAATATTTTATTACTTAAATGGAGGTTTAAAAAAACTATTAAATTAATTATTAAAAAATTATTTTAATATGTAGATTCTAAAAAAAAATATAGTAAGATTTAACAATTGAGTTATAAATATAGGCAGACATACACAAATTGCTTGTCTATCAAATAAAACAATTTTTCAAATTTAAAGCCAAACTATTGTATAAAAGATGATTGAGCGGTGTTGATTGTTCAACCAGAGAGTCCAGATTCAATCCTTTTTCTTCGCAGGTGGGTAACAAAACAAAAGACAAAGCTTTTGTTATAGTGAAACATAGTGGGTAGCAAATCATAAAAGTTCGAGAACCCTGTTATAGCGCAATATCAAAAGCAAAGAGAATTTTACTCACATACTTTTTAAAATTTTTTAGAGATAATATAGAAATCCGAGCCCTACTTATCACTCAATTAATAATTTTGTAATTGTTAATGACAGTCCATCCATGGGATGCCGGGATGGATTTTTCTTATCCTAATGTAAAGGCCTAAGTGTGAATCTAAGGAAATTAACAGTAAAATTACTTGCTAATAATTCTTACTTAAAAAAAAGTTTCTTAACCTAGGTAATTTCACAATTTATCAAAATAATATTTGGGGCTAAAATTATCTTAATATCTTAATCCTTCTTGTGCCGTTAGATGTCACAGCGTGTCTCTCCAGTTCTGTCTGTTTTGAGCTAGCTTTTCTATTGTTTTTAGGCAGTCTATATTGGCATTTTTTGCCTCTTTGATTAGAGTTCTTTTCAGTGTTTTGCAAGGTCTTCCCTTTTTCCTTCTTCCTGTTGGCTCCCAGCTAAGCGATTGTTTCACTATTCTTCTGTTGTCTCTCTGCTTTGCATGTCCCACAAATTGCCATCTTCTTCTTTTGATCACGATTGAGATATAGGGGTGTTCTGCAATATCTCTAATTTCTTTGTTGGTTTTAAGTCGTTCCATTGAATTCCGTAGGCATTTGTTTTCAATGGAGTCCAGTTTATTACTAATTTCTTTGGTAGATTTCCAGCTTTCACAAGCATAGGTAAGTACGGGTAACACGTTGGAATTGAAGATTCTGAGTTTTGTTCTCAACTCAGGACTTTTGACTTCCATATATTTTCTAGGTTTTTAAAAGTTGCGGCTGATTTTGCAATTCTGGATCTTATCTCTATTTTCGTTTCGCCTTGATGGTCTAACCAGCTTCCAAGATATAAAAACTGTTGTTCTTCTTCAATTGCTTTTCCTTCTACTTTGATTGTTACATTTTGGTTTTGACCATGGCTTATGACTTTCATCTTTTCTTGGCTTATCTCCAATCGCTAATTTGAATATAAGCTTAGAAGAGTTCAAACTAGACGAAATAACAATAACAAAGCGACAGGGATAGATGATATAACAACAGAAATGATCAAAGCATTAGATAAAAGTAATATACACCATCTTCTAGACACATTGAACAGAATATGGAATAAAGAAGTGATACCATCAAGCTGGAAGAAAGGCATAATAATAAAAATCTCCAAAAAAAGGTAATCTAAATGACTGTAACAACTGGAGAGGAGTAACCCTTCTCCCAGTAGCTTCAAAAATATTCTGCAAATTCATCCTGAACAGAATTAGAGATGCAATAATGCGCGAAAAACAAGCAGGTTTTAGAAAGGGAAGAAGTTGCCTTGACCAAATCTTTACGCTAAGAGTTATCATAGAGGAATACATTGAGAAACAAAAGCCATTCATTTTGAACTTTATTGACTTTAAAAAGGCATTCGATAGCCTCCATAGAACCTCATTGTGGCAGGTCCTTTTTCTGTATGGAACACCCCAAAAGATTATACACATAATTGAAGAACTATACAATGGAGTCTCCTGTACAGTCCGGACAGAACAAGGCCCGAGTGACTGGTTCCATATTGACTCTGGAGTAAAATAAGGATGCATCATATTCGGTATAGCAATAGACTTTGTATTAAGAAGATGTTGCAAACGTGAAACGGGTATAGATTGGGCGCAGGGAACTTGTTTAGAAGATCTAGACTTTGCAGACGACATAGTTCTTATTAACGACAGAAACACTAGCCGTGACAGCAGGAAAGCTAGGCTAAAATAAGGGATTACCAAATTAAATATTATTGATATTTCTGTCTTAAGACTTTTGTTTATACTGTTTTAGTGGTTATGACATTACATAATATTTTGGTATTTTACAGATCTTTATTTACATTTTGTAATAAGATTACTCTTCAAGCAAAAAGAGTTACCAAAGCTCATGCGAAAAAACATTCGAATAAATCAATCGAGATACAATTTAATTATTGGCTCTTATCTTGAAATAATGATGCTGTTTTGTTTTAAAAAAATATATACAGGTATCTTAATTTATCTACTTTCTCATTCTTAATTTTCCTTTCTCCATGACGCAAAAGCCGTTCCTAGTAGTGGGCATTGTCACGATTGAGGTAGTTCAAAACTGCATTTTAGTTTGTTTTAGTACAGAGTACTGTGAAGAGCCGCATTGTAATCATTTCAACAACATTAAGTTAATTGATGAAAAAGTATAAAAAAAAAACTTTTTGAAAAAGCTTTTATTAAAATGCACTATAAGGTACAAAATTATTTTGTAGATCATACAAATATTCAGTGCCTTTTTTTGTAAAAAAAAAAAAAATAGGTGCCCGTACTCAGTGATGGATTGCCTAACTTTTAACTACCAGTTCGCACCTCGATGCAAGTTAAATCACAGCTGAAAAGATCCTTTTTTTTTATAAATAACTAAATTTTAACAAATTAAAAATATAATAAATTAATAATAAACGTTAAAATACAAGAAAAGTAATAATTTTTTCCCCACATTGAAAAAAGGTGCCGGTACGCCGTATCTGTGCGTACCTGCAAAAAAGCACTGCAAATATTTATTTTAAATTACTACATTCATAAGTATGCCTCCCCTTCTCCTTCTAAAAAAGTGTCAAACTTTCGGTACCCCCCCCTCCCCCAATTATTTATACATTACGGCAATTATTTACACCGCCTTCACCTACCCACCCAAATAAAAAAAACGAAACAAATAGGAGAAACAGCATCTTTCCGCCCAAATATATCGTTAAATAACAAACTTCTAACTCAGCCCCATAATTGTAATCAATTAAATATAATTAGACCAATTTCACAAAATCAACGATGTGTGCTTCCCTAAATAAGGAACTTTAACAAAACTGGAACCCATCCCCAGCCCTCAAATATAGTTTTATATAACAGTATGCGCTCTTTAATGAGTTTTGTTTGTACGGTAGGCGGCTATAGGGATTGACTATTCGGTTTGCAATTATCCGGCCACAACACTATCCACAAAGCCGTAGCTTCCCATTGGTGGCCCGTGCGAGTTAATTTAGGCGCCCATCACACCGTTCTGAAAAGTGTGAAACCCTTAGCAATATCACATTTTTTTAACTTCACATTTCATTTTTTTGTGCCTGTTATGTATGTAGTTTACAATACATATGTAAATTGTACATACATATCTAACACTATGATTTGAAGCTGGAATAAGTATATGTGCACCATATATAGACCAGCCATTTCCCAGATATTCTCCCCTGCAGTTTGACACATACAGATCATCACTTACCAATATTTCTTGTATTTAAAAAACCAGACTTTTTCATGTGTCTATGAGATAATCTCAAAGTATTGTTTTGATTTTGTGGAGTGTCGAGCATTGTGAAATATATGACAAAAGATCACTTGATGTAGATTTATAACCAGTGAAGGGCCACAATGGGTTCTTACATTTGACTGAAGGGCCGGACCAAGAGCAGATTAAGGGGGTAAGGTACCTAGAAAAATCCACTATGTCTAAAAAAAAATTTATTTTTTTTTTTACATTTTTAGATACTAAAACATACCAATAATCACTATGAATTAACTGTATTTCAGAAAAAAAATATTTAGATCACTTAAAATGTATTTTCAGAATGTTACTCATTCAAAATCTTCAATAATTTAAAAACTTTAAAGTCATTTTTCTCTGAAAAAATATTTTTGACATTTTGCTTCACTTATGCAAGAAAATCTCAAAAACCACCTGTCAGATTTTGATAAAACTTCTAAGTTATATTAAGGAGAGGTGTGTTTATAGGATGTCAGAGGCTTTTAAAGAAATTTTGAGTACTTTTTGTTTGGCATTTTTTTTTAATTTTCAAAATTGGCATTTTTGGCCTATTTTCACCATACAAAATTTAAAAAATTCATAAAAAATGTATTTATTAAAATATCAAAAAAGTACTCTGACATCCTCTAAAGCAAGCTTTCCTGATTATAAAAATGTACATTTTATATGAATCAGTCTATAAATATCTCAGAAATATTTGACACAAAAAGGTCTTAAATTTCAAGATGGCGGCATGCCACGCCCACAAATATCAATATTTTAATTTTTTTTTGGCACAAAATTATTTTTAAACCTACTATATCATAACTAAGATATTAAAATGTCTTAAACTTTAAAAATAAAAAAGTTTTTTGCCAGACCCGGGTACCCCCTTAATGGTCTTTTATAATACTTTACATGAACTAACATAAATTAAATGTAAACGTTATCGATATAAATGTACGGAGGGGAATGTGCAGCAATGCGGATCAAAGCACTTTTCACGGGCCGTAGATTGCCGAATTCTGGTCTAGAGCCGCGGTTCCCAACAGGTGGTATGCGTATCCTAAAGGGTACGGGAAAGGTTATGCAGGGGTACGCAGCGACATACAATTTTTTCTTTAAAACAACGACGAAGTTGAAGAACGTACGTGTGATCGAGGAGTACCGGCGGACATACTTTCGCACCCTTTGGCGGTAAAGTCGCGAAAAAGGTAGAGAACTGCGGGTCTGGAGGCTGAAAATGGTTATCAAGATTACTATTTTGGTGCATCCTCTAGCTCGGCGACCAGTGCACAAGCTGCACTACCCTTCTTATTCGGCACAGTATTCAATATTTATCAACAATATAATGAATTATTATAAACAGCTTTAGTAATTATGAAAATATATGAAAAAACTTGAATAGAATTATTATAATGAAAAGGGTTTATTATATTACTATTGTAAGGTAGTTAATTATCAAGTAGGCCTACATATCTACGGACTTTGGCAGTATCGGGGATGCTAGAATGTCATTTCGCAACATTAGGTCGGATAGTCGAAAGTCTACGCTATCTTTTCAATAAAATTATATTATAGAGTTAAATTTAGAATACTAGTATAGTTAACACTAAAATTTAATTTAAGAAATGTGTAATACGGGAGTTATCAAAATAAATTGTTTTGCTGGATCATATCAGCCAGCCCCGTAGCGTAAAAATTCTACATGGGGGGAGGGTGCCAGGCATTAAACAGCAGGGGCCAGGCAATAGCAGGGGGGCAGGTAATACATTTTACTAAGTAGAACAAATAAGCAGGGGGGCAGATAAAACGCACGCTACGGGCCTGATATCAGCCTTGCTAAGTCCACAAGATACGGTTATGACATTTCACATCGAAGACATATTGTACAAGTATTAGATTGCCCAATGGGCGCTAAGATAATAGTAAGATTCATATAAAAAAGCCATATTAATATTTTAGAAAACCATCAATTTATTTCAATAATTGGAGAATAAAATTTCCTCAAATTTATTATGATTACACTGGGTTACGTATTAAAAAAAATGTTTGTTCCTCTGAATTTTTTAAAAGTTTCTAAGAGATTTTATGATGCTGATTTCAAATCTGTAATCAGTTTTTCTCTATCATCGACCATTCCCAAGATATCAACAATCTAACGATTTAAGCTTTTATAATGGCAATATAGTTATATAGCTAGCTGCAAAATTCTTTTATTCGAAACATTTTAACACAAAGCAATGTTCAACTGCCACAAATTGTTAGTAATGATATATTTGCATATCATGATCATGATCATGATACATTACAAATGTTATAGATAAAAGCTAAGTCAGTTTATACTTGGATCTCTAAAAATGCTGCGAAGAACGGCATTTACGCTTGTGTCCAGTACCGTCATATAATCACCCATCATAGCACTGTCCCAGTGCCCTCGCTACCTCCATCCTCATAATGTCTTGGTGGAAGCGTTCACCGTGGTCTTCGCTTGTGCTTCCCAAATTCCCGTGAAAAAAGTCTTTGTGTGAATGAAGATAATGCATTTTGATGGACATACGGCATCTCATTTTCTGATAGGCTTTTATCATGTTAGACACAAGTTCTTTGTAATTTTGTTCTTTATTATTTCCCAAGAATCCATTAACTACAGCTCTAAAAGACTTCCATGCTTGCATTTATAGCCCACTCATGGTTTTTTCCAATGTTTCTGAGGCTAACATTTTTCGCACTTGTGGACCAACGAAAATTCCTCCTGATATTTTGGCCTCAGTAAGTTTGGGAAACATGATGATAATTTGTTGATAAGTCTCACCTCCAGGATCCAATGCAGTCACAAACTGCTTAATAAGGCCCAACTTAATATGGAGAGGAGGAAGTAGCACTTTACTTCTATCAACTAAGGCCTCTCTGACTACATTATGTGAACCCGGTTCCAGAGATTCGCGAGCAGGCCATTCAGCTCTATAATGTTCTGATGCAGCCCTGCTGTCCCACAGGCATAAAAAAAACAGGAATATTTAGTAAATCCACCCTGCAAGCCCAGCAAAAACCCATTCATTTTAAAATCCTCCACATATACTTCATCTATACTTTTTGTAGTCAATGTGTCAAGCAGATTACGAACATTATCATAATCTTCCTTCATTTGTGTTGAGTGTGCTACAGGTATGGAGGGATAAATATTCCTATTATGCAACAGTACTGCTTTTATACTTCTGGTAGAGCTGTCTTTAAACAACCTCCACTCGCTTGAATCGTGTTCAATTCCTATAGCGTGAAATAAACCATTCACATCAGAACAAAAGCAAAGGCTTCCATCTTCTGCAAAGTATTTTGCAAATTCCAAATGACGGTTACGCTGCTTGGTGATTTTACAGTCATAGCCCAAGAGATTCCATTCCATAAGTCTTGATGTGAGAAGCTCTGCACCAGACTTTGCCAACCATAAGTCTCGAATCAAGTCATTTAGTTCATTTTGATTTGGAAAATGCGGCCTAGGATCAACTTCTTCGTGCTTTTTTTTATTATGAAATGTTTATTGATAGTTTTAGACATTTTATCAAACTAAAATTACTTTTATACAAGAAAAAAAGAATAAAAGCTGTAAATAGTAATAGTAAATAATAAATACCAAGATGGCCGCACTAGGGGGGGGGCTACCTTAACTATGAAATTAAGATATTATGTCTGAAGCTAAACTAAGCTGCAACGACAGAAAAATACAAATATAGTAAATCTTAAATATCTTGATAACCGTCGATGCTACACCAAAACTGATTACATATTTGGAATCAGAATACAAATTTCAACCAGAAACAATAATAAAATCAAGAGGAACAAAAACTGTGTAACCCAGTGTTATCTGTCAAACATTTTTTTTTGAAGAATGACCCCTCCTTCTCACACACACATAGTTGTTGAAGTTATTAATGAACGACCCCTATATATTTTATTTATTGATTTATATTTATCAACTACTGTAATTGATTTTTAGTCCAGTATATTCCATTTGCACACGCTGACTATTGACGTACACACTTAAAGATGACTCTGTACGCATCACACACACACAAACAGCAGCATAACACCAGCCACAAAAAAACCAAACAGCAACTAATGACTTACTGGATAGCGACGCCTTAAAAGTATATTCTTCCACAAGAGAAGCCATAACTGGCGAAGCATCTGCATTCTTTCTCGTTTTTTTTCCGTGTCAACTTCTAAACAACATATTGGTCTTTGAAATGTGACGTTAGATAATCTACTGAAATGAAATTAAAAATAATTTCATAATCCACTATATATATATACTTAGTACATGTACTATGATGCATGTCCTATCCCCTATAAGTGCTTGCAGGGTCAGGCATGCATGATGCAATCATCAGTGATGCAATCACCCCAGTAAAAAGGGAAATCCAAAAATAGATTTGATGCAATCACACCAGTGATGCTATTACACCCATGACAATCACCCCAGTAAAATGGGAAATCAAAAAATAGATTTAATGCAATCAACCCAGTGATGCAATCCAATGATGCAATATGAGGGGGTGATATATCCTATAAATAGGGACGTTACCACGGTTGTAGGGAACGGAGACACACACACAAGAGAGAGAGAGAGAGACTAGAGGCCCATGAAGGGGATACTAGATATAACACGTGGACTTAGTGGACAGTGCAGTCGAGAGTTATAATAGTTATAGACTCGTGTACTGGTTTATAGTGATAGCAGTTACTTGTGATTTATTGCCACATCTCTCATCTAATATTGATCTTAGTATTTATCGTGTGTGTTGAATTATAGAATTATACATGTGATTTATTGATTCATCTTCTCAAGTGTTTATATTGAATTATCATATTCTCATCTGTATATATCACGCATTAAAAAGTTCAGTTAATTCTTTTACAATACAAGGAGTTGTGTCGTCTGATTTAATTAGAGCACAAGTGGGATACGACATAATCCTGGTATTTAGCTGGTGGCAGCGGTAAAAACACCCCAGTGGTGAGTAACACTTGATTTGATAAAATAGTATATTTCGAAGAGACTGGATTTTATCTGAGTCATCAACAGTTAAAAGAAAGTATAATCATGGTATTTATCTGGTGGCAGCGGTAAAAACACCCCAGTGTGTATAAAGTATTATACAACGATGGAACAGTTGTGATTGATATTGCCACATGGTCTCATGGAATAGTAAACCTATGTATTATTTGGTGGCAGCGTAAAAGCGAAAGTAAATCCAGTTGTACGTCTCTGCAGTGTTAAAGGACTTCATTATTTGTGCATTCCTTCATTGGACATACAAAGGAAGAATTTTCTGAAACTTAATGGTAAGAATAACATTTTATTCTTGAAATATTTCTCGACATATTTTGGATTAGTGATATTACCACGTGACATTCCAACGTTTTCATTTGTTTATACGTCTGAAAATAACAATGGCTAGTACCCCAGAAGAAGAAAAATGGAGACAATACAAAATTAGAGGAGAAGAATTAGGTCTCAAAGGTAAAGAATTGTTGGAATATATAGACAAAAAAGAAAATGAGGATAAAGAAAGAGAGGAGAGAATAAAAGAAAGAGAATTAAAAAGAATTGATGAAGAAAGAAAAAGAAACCATGAAGAAAAAGAATTAGAAAGAAAATTAAATCATGAACTAGAACTAGCAAGAATAGCTGCAACTAAAGATAATACAACAACTGTAATAGAAGAGTCAAAAGGAACTTACTCGACTCAATTAAAAATGCAACCTTTCAATGGTAAAACTGAAGATATTGACACATGTTTACAATTCTTTGAACAACAATGTCAGCTACAAAAAATTCCAATCAGTGAATGGAAGTCGGAACTTTTCAAGCTTGTAAAAGATGATGCAAGAAAAGCAATCATGACAATACATAACTATACTGAGTTGACTTATGAAGATATAAAGATGAAGCTTCTGAAATATTTTAATAAAACAGAAGAACATTATCGTCACCGATTTCATGAACTAAAAATGTCAAATAAAGAACAACCTCAACAGTTCATTGATTTAGTTATGAGTGATGGCAGAAGTTGACATAAATAAACCAACTGAGATTTTGGAAATGATGGTAGTCGACTAAGTTCTCAACATGTGCACTAGAGAAGTGTTTTCCTTCATTAAACAAAGGAATGTAAAAACTGTCAAAGACCTAATAAAAGTTCTAAGTGACTATAAAGATTGCTATCCCAATGATGAAATAAGTATATCAGACATTTGTGCATCTATCGATAAATTCAAACCACGGAATGAAACATACAAATTAAAGAATGATATATACAAACCAAGATACATGAGTCAATCTAAAGATAATAATGTTTATTTTGAAAGAAGAATTTGTCACTATTGTAAGAGAAAAGGTCACATTTTGAAGTTCTGCTACTTGAGAAAGAAAGAACTAGAACAACATAGACCAGAAAAACTTCACTTACGTCAAAACAGAAACAGACCAGAACTTAATTCTACGCAAAAGTATGCTGATAGAAAATATCCAAAACAGAAAGTTCAAGATAATGGTGAAACAGAACAATACTGTGCAAATATTATAAATACAAAAGGTAAAATAATATTTCATCCTGCTATCGCTAATGGTCAACAAATAAAATGTCTTAGAGATTCAGGTTGTACTACTGTAGTTGTTAAAAGAAGTCTGGTTAACAAAGATCAGTACATGTCAAAGAAAACACACATCAAGCTAGGAGATGGTACTATAAAGTCGTGTGGCGTAGCAACCATTAAAATAGACTCACCATGGTTGGCTGGTATATGTGAAGCTGTTATACTAGATAATCCTGTATGTGATTTGATTATTGGTAATGTGCCAGGAGTATCGAAATATCACACAGAAACAATTGTAAAGAACTGGATACAAAGAAAAAGAAATGAAGCTAGGCAACAAACAAGACATAAAATACGATTCAAAAATAAAGGGTACAAACAATCCTATACCAGATATGTTGTCTAAAATGATAATTGGGACATCTACAGACAATTAATGAATGTGTATTACTACTTAAATGGAGATTTTATGCTGTCGTCATCGTCATTGAGATGTTCAACGATTTTGTCATACACAAATGTACGTTGATTAAGTTATTGTTGTTTGGGCTGATGTCACAAGATTGTTTTAATCAGCGCAAGTTATCGTGGAGCACACTCTGCTCAATTTTTCGTCGTAGTTAATGGAGCAATTCATCGTTATTGTGAGCAGTCTTTGCTCAATTTTTTCGTCGCAGTTAATGGAGCAATTCATCGTTACTGTGAGCAGTCGTTGCTCATATTGTCATCCTGACAATGTTAAACGTGAACACTGTGAAAACAATTTTGCCATGGACATTTATTAGTATAGAGACTATTTTGTGTAGAGACTATTTTGTGTAGAGACTATTATGTGAAAAGACAATTATTGATTTTTTTTTGTGCTTAAACTTTGACCTGACATCATTGAAGCAAGACAGTGTAGTAAGAAACATGTTACACATATCTATCGTCGTCCTGATGTTGATGAGATGATGGACTACACATCTACTCAAGGAGAACCATATATATTTTTTTTTCTTTTTTCAAAGTTTGTTACACATTCGTTTATTATTGACATATGTATAGAGATGTAATTGCATTTATATTTTTTGAAGATTGACATGTATTACATTTTGTTTTATTGAAAAGATTGAGAAATAATAGAATAATTAATAATGATATATCATAAGTATGTAATGCTATAAACAATGGCAAGAAAGTAATATTAGATGATTTTATTTTAAATTGTTGCTATTGCCAAAATTTCATTAGGTAATGAAATTTTTTTGGGGATATTGGGGGTGTCCTATCCCCTGTAAATGCTTGCAGGGTCAGGCATGCATGATGCAATCATCAGTGATGCAATCACCCCAGTAAAAAGGGAAATCCAAAAATAGATTTGATGCATTCACACCAGTGATGCTATCACACCCATGACAATCACCCCAGTAAAATGGGAAATCAAAAAATAGATTTGATGCAATCAACCCAGTGATGCAATCCAATGATGCAATATGAGGGGGTGATATATCCTATAAATAGGGACGTTACCACGGTTGTAGGGAACGGAGACACACACACAAGAGAGAGAGAGAGAGACTAGAGGCCCATGAAGGGGATACTAGATATAACACGTGGACTTAGTGGACAGTGCAGTCGAGAGTTATAATAGTTATAGACTCGTGTACTGGTTTATAGTGATAGCAGTTACTTGTGATTTATTGCCACATCTCTCATCTAATATTGATCTTAGTATTTATCGTGTGTGTTGAATTATAGAATTATACATGTGATTTATTGATTCATCTTCTCAAGTGTTTATATTGAATTATCATATTCTCATCTGTATATATCACGCATTAAAAAGTTCAGTTAATTCTTTTACAATACAAGGAGTTGTGTCATCTGATTTAATTAGAGCACAAGTGGGATACGACAATGCACTAGTAATTAAGTGACGCCCCTCAGACGCTAATACTTTAACATGTTGCATTCTTTGCACCATTGCACCACATCACCATTCTACCTGATACTTTTTAATCTCGAAATTAAAAAAAAAATAATTCTTGAATAAAAGTTTAATGCCAAATTACAAATTATAGCTATTATTAATCAGTCTGTTTATATTTCCATGTAACCAGAAATAGTTTTCTGTTCAGGCGTTCGATTTGAGACTGCTGACATTGACTGTATTGTATGTAAATACTTAAAGCTGGCTCAAAACGTTCTTTCCATATGCGATGCAGGCCACATGCGCGTGTGTTTGTGAATGAGTACTTGGTGTTGATAGCTAATCTGTGGTGCTTATTCAGCTGATCACGTGATCACATATTCCTTACACGTCAAAAAAAATTATGAATCAAAGTACATGTATTCAACGTTTACAAAATTAATCATTGATTTTTGTTAACATTGTGAAAAAACAAATTGACTGATGATTGAGTAATTCTTTGAAACTCTTTAGTTAAAAGGAAAAAAAAAACAACAACAAACAAACAAAATAAACATGGCATACAAATTCCAACTAATCAAACAAAGAGCTAGAATAAATTTCATAGCTTTTTTTAACATGACGAAATTCTACCTGATACAATCAATCATCAGTAAATTATGGAGTTTTACTTAGTATGTCCATTACATTTCTGAATAAATCATCGGTAACAAAGAATAATCTCAAAAAGAATATGCCCAAGTTACTGGAAATAAATACATTGATACATGAAGCGGAAAATTGTGAGAATATTTGACCTTACCCAGTAATCTACCTAGTGCTGGACAGCAGTTGTTTCATCTGACCACGAGGGGCGCGCCAATCCAATGAATTCGTCAGATACCAAAAGTAAAATAAAACTTGTCATTATTTAATTTTTTTTATTGAGATCTGCACTCTCTCCCCTAAAGTATGTCAATACCAGTTACAGACCATATACTCTACCCGGCCGCACAGTTTTGATAGTCGAAGACTTTTGAACTTGTGCAGTTTAAGAGCAGTGACCCATGGCAAGTTTTTTTTTATTGTTACTTACTTAAAAGAACCACACTGTTACAGTTAGCACAGCAGAGTTGTTATAAAATGCAGGACTAAAAAATGAACAAGGTCATTTTTATATGTTTAAGCTTATTAAATGAGGTTTTGTATAATGTCACAAATCAAAATGACTGAAAAAAGTTTCATTGACTGAAACATTCTTTCACATTTTTTGAAACGCTATAACTTATTCTCAAGTTTTTTTTCTAGATACAAAACTGAGAAATCTACATATATGTACAGTTAAAATCTATCTATCTATCTATCTATCTATCTATCTATCTATCTATCTATCTATCTATCTATCTATCTATCTATCTATCTATCTATCTATCTATCTATCTATCTATCTATCTATCTATCTATCTATCTATCTATCTATCTATCTATCTATCTACATAATACATACCCACTCACCCATCCAACTACCTATCTACCTACCCACATACCTACTTGCCTGCCTACTTACCTACATAGTTTATTTTATTTTAATCTGAGTATTGTATTGTATAAAGTCTATTTTTAAAATAGTACCCCCTCCCGCTCTTTTTTAATTGACACGTGACATAACTAGTCGCCCCCCCTGAACCTCCCCTTGACCCCCCCCCTTATCTTGTGACGCCACTGCCTCTACAGTTTGTGTGCTCCACATGACATAAAAAAATGTACTAGGCACTAAAGAATGTAGCTGGCTTTGAAAAGTTTGCAGTGAATGTAAACAGGGATACAATAGCCAGTACTTTATAAAGGTGCAACCACGGCTGACTGACTTTAGAGCCTAACTAAACATCATGCGAATGGAATAGATGAAACATTTGCACATGAAAATTGCTTAAGCTTCATATAATTTCTAAAGTAATAAAAAAAACGGCCAAGCGTAAATTTCAATCAAAATATTGACCTATATTTAAATCTAGTACTCTTAGAAAAAAAATATGTACATGTAGGCCTATATTTTATACAGAGCCGAAAACCTACTAGCCATTCTGACGTCCGGATCCAATTTAATTTTTGCCGCCCCTCCCCCACCTACCCCCCCCCCTTTTTAAATTATGTAATTATAATTACATACTAATTATGCATGTAAAGTATACCTGTTTCTTAAGAAGAGAGCTAGTATTACTAGTAGTTTATTTATAGAACTTTTGAGCGTCATTTTTTTTAAACGACACCAAAATTCGCAATAAGGTGCCTATTTAGTAAGAAACATGAGATCTATGGTAAGGAATCTGTTTTTTTAAGACTTTTAAAAAGTATAATCATACAATTATTCAATATTAAAAGTAGGCCTATATTTTTTCGAGATTTCATTCTTGAATATTCTCGCACTATTTTGTTTACTGTACACTTTATTTCCTTATACTGTCATCAATGAAAACATGCCGTTGTCGATCATAGTTTTGGTTGCGTGAAGTCCCCCACCATAGTCGATTTGGCAATGACCAGGGAGGCACCACGGGAGATATAATGGAGACTTAAACCATGACCTGAAATATCCATTGGTCCTCATCGAAGATCGAACCAGGAACCCCCCAGGTTGACAGTCGAGCGCTTTACTGCATGACACCCGTCCACGTAATAATAATAATAATAACAACGGGTTACCTCCCATAACATCTAAATCATTACCATAGCACCAGTGGCGCAACCAGGGGGAGGGCCGGGGGGGGGGCTTGAGCAAATCATCAATACATATTTTACTATATAAAGTTACTAAAAAGACTGTCAAACTGTCTTTTTTCTATATGTGAGGCCCCCCCAGCATTTTTTTCTATATGTGAGCCCCCCCCCCCCCAGCATTTTTTGCTGGTTGCGCCACTGCATAGCACAGAGGTTCTCAATGGATAGAGGCAGACAGTAACCTAACTGGCGTCAGCATATAAATAAACCAACCCTAACAGACTTAAAAACTTGTTTTACATTTTTCACCCTTGATTATATATTGATCGAAGAATTTCACTTGATTTTGTCGGTAAAGTTTATATAAATTGTTACAAAATATGCAGGTGTTGTGCACATTAACAGACAGGTGTTGTCATGGGCGTCGCTAGGAATTTTTCCAGGGGGGCATTAACATGAATTATTTATTTTGACATAAATAAGTGTATTTGAAAATTCACACATTTTGACTACAAGCACAAGCATGTTCCGATTTTAATTTATTTTTTTTGGTTTAATTTGGCCTTCTGTAGCTTGATTTGTCCTTCGAAAATGTATTTGGCATTCAGGTTTTTTTTATAATCTGGCATCTCTTGTTAGTTTATAATCGTCTGCCACTGAGTGAATTTTTAAATTTATCCTAAATTAATATGAAAAGATGGACATCGGAAAATAAATGTACATGCTCAATAAAAGATTTTAGGGCGTTTGCAATATCTGAATTATCACATGCATTGAGGACAACAGTACAAGTTCAACAGCCAGATACAACTGAAGAAATTATTTGTAATTTGATTGTCGCTGTCACTTCATTTCCTAAATTGGATATTGGAAGGTATATCTTGACATACGACCTTTTAAATGAGTTGAAATTGCTGCTGATCCTTGATTGTTCGACCCCTGATAAAAATATGATTTTTAGAGCTGACAGTGGTGGAAACAGAGGCTTTAGATTTGCTTTGTTATCAAACTATTCATCGTGGGTTGTATACTTGCAAATGTTAAAAGGTGGCTTTTGCAAATTGTGCGTGTTGTTTTCGCAAAAAGTAATTCCAGTAGTTCATGGAGCATTTGTTATCAAACCATGCACAAAATTAAAAGGTTTCAACAAAGATACACGTAGCCACATGCAAAGCACATGGCACAAAGACTCTTATTAAGGATTCAAGCTATTTTGTTGCACTATTGGTAGCCAAAGCAGTTTCTATAGATGAGCAGTTGAGCTCATCATTTAGAAGACAAAGTCTAGAAAATTGCAACAAACTGGGTCCCTCCATTTCTTCAATCTTTTTTTTTTTTGCGGCATGCATGATTTGGCACTTCGTGGAAAAGAATCACATTCTGGTATTTTTTCGTGTTGAATCTGGAGATGAAGTTCTAGGTAATCATTTGTCAATTAGTTCTTGTAGTGCTAAGTATATCTGGGCAACCAGTGCCGCCAAGAGGGGGGGGGTGGCAGTGGGCAAATGCCCAGGGGCCCGGCGAGTTTTTAGGGGGCCCGGACTGAGCTTGCCAATCAACTTTTGAAAATATTATTATCAGCACGAGAGGCTCGAGACAGCCCTGCCCAGGGCTCGAAATTTCTGTCGGTGGGCCTGTCGGAAACTACACAAAACACCATGATCGAAATTTGTGGGTCTCTCTTGCTTGAAGACATTGTTCGTGAAGCAAATAATTCAGTTGCAATTTCTATACTTGCCGATGAGATAATATAATTTCAGACATTGAGCAGATGTCACTTGGTGTTGTCAAAGAACACCATAATTACAAATTCATTAGAATTTAAATTAGATACAGCCCCGTAGCGTGAAAATTCTACAGCAGGGGCCAGTCATTCTACAGCAAGGGCCAAGCTATAGCAGGGGGGGCAGGAAATAAATTTTACTAAGTAGAGCAAACAAGTAAAGGAGCCAGACAAAATGCAGGGAGGGCCAGGCTCCCCTGCCCCCCCCCGCACGCTACAGGCCTGATTAGATATGACAAATTTTGTTGGTCAAGGATAAGACGAATGTTCTACAATGGCAAGTAAAGAAGGAGCAGTCCAAGCAATAATTCGAAAAAAAAAAGACCAAAAAGCAGCAATTGTACATTGCAGTTCACATAAATTAAATCTTGTCGTGAACGATTTATATAATGTGAATGCTGTACGAAACACAATAGGAAAAATTAAGTCAGTTATAGTGTTTTTCTGAGAAATTTATTAGCGAAGAAAACTAATTCCAAATGTTCCTTTGCTATGTGAAACTATATGGACCCATAAATATAAAAGTTTGCGGATTTTCGCTGAAAATGTGACAAAAATTGTTAAACAACTGGAATATTGAGAACAATCTGGAAAAACCAAGCAAGTTGCAAATTAGTTACTTTCTGCTGTTAGAGGTTAGGTTTGGGGTACATGTGTTGTTTGTTTAGTTATTATACTTTAATGTAATAAACTTTCAGGAAATTTAATTAAGTTTTATTTTAACAACTTTATGACATTTTTTAAAATGCCCCCCTCTTAAATGACATTTTTTCAAAATACGCTTGAATACGCTCATGGGTGTTGTATTAAGCAGATAAATCTCTACATTTCCACCTGCTATTGACATAACCAAAAAAAAAAAGAAATTAGCTTTGGACTCTTAAATATTTTAATCAATTGGCTTTAAAATTAAAGTGCATTGTCATCAAGTGTTTAAAATTTTTGAATGGACTTCAAGAAGCTAGTGATAATTGATTTCAAATTTCCCAAAAATACCACAAACATGACAAAAGCCAGACAGACAAAGTAAAATATAAGCATATTAAAAAATAAATCAGTTTGTTAGGATTTCACCATCAGACATTTGGTTTAAGATATGAAAAATGTCCAAAACAAAGAGCACGGTAGGACAAATAGCAAGATAAATTATTTTGAGTTGTAGGAATTTTACTTTTAAAGGAGAAAAAAAACAAAAAACTTAAATTACAACTGCCTGTAATAGACTTATGAAAAATTGAAAAAAATAAAGAAATTAAAAAAAACAAACAAAACAAAGGCCATAAGAAAATCCAACAGGTTTCTGACATTGAAAATAAGGATCAGTCTTTATTAACAACAAATGAAATATAAATACACATCTGAGGAACACAAAAAGATCATTTTGATTGCATGTAAAAACGTACATGTAGAATATATAAAATCACATGATCACCAGTTACATAAATGGCACAAAAGGAAATATGTTTGTTATATTTTTTTTTTTTTGCATTGATCAATTTGTATAACATCATATATGAAAACATAAAGTAAATTCTAATGTCTTTATTAAAGAAAAAAAAAAATTTACTATGTGCATGAAAAAGATTATGCTAATAAAGGAAAAAAGCCTAACTTTAATTGGTTAACTTCTAGACCAAAAGCCCAGAGTTTTTCAAACATTTCCATTATTTAAACGTTTCAACATTCTAAATTCTCGGAAGGCCTGTTTTTTTTTTCCACCCATTTAATTCTTTTGTATTAGAATCATCATCATATATTTTAATTAGGGCACTCCAAATTAAAAAAAAAACAATTAGTTGTCTTGAAATAAAAAAATACAACATAGGTTTTTTTTTTCCAAAATAAAACATTACATATATATATATATATATATATATATATATATATATATAAACAACAACATAATAAATGAAAAAGGTGATGATCAACATCACGTATATTTATATGACTGAGGCACTTTAAGTTAAATAAATTTATTTATAAAAAATATGAATTTCAATATCCATGAAAAAAAAATTGTTTTAAATGTAATTTATCATTATAACACTGTTGCTTGCTTATCTGCTTAATACTATATATTTTGGTATAATTATACTGAGCAAAACATTTTCTGCCAAATAAATTTTAGACTTCTTATTTTCACACATATTTATTGATTCATGATTAATATTTAAATAATCTACATAAATTATGTGAAACTGACGATCATATTTTAGAATCTTTAATCAATTTATAAATAAAATTATCCTATAAAAAGTGAAGATTATTTAGCTAAGTCTCAAGGATGAATACTGGCAAAATAATCAAAAGCTTTGAAGAAAGATTTTTTTTCCCGAGCTGGGAATTTTAGAATGTCTATTTTAACAACTGGCACTAAAACAAAGGAACAATATCACATTTTTAAATTACACATTTTTATATATTTATCAAACAAAACATCACCATGAAATGTTTCATCTAGCTGTTTCTATAATTAATTTGTAGTGCACTATAAAGGTACATTTGTGTGATATACACATAATAAGTGGTAAATTTAAGTCTAACCACAATTATATTAAGAAAAATTAATTTATGCCTATAACAATTCATATGAGCTGACAAAAATTTAATGACATTTTTTTTAATGTTATTGTCTCACTGAATGTTGCATAAAAAGTTCTGTCATACTTCTTGAATTACATCCAGTACATGTCTGTATCAGGAGGCTGATTATAAAGATTTTCAAAAGAAAATGTCTTATGGTAAAATATTTTATTTAGAACTTGGTATTGTATTCTCCTTCACTTTCATCTGCACTTAACGGAATATTCTGTGCATAATTACTTTGGTTAAAGGCTGCTCCGTGTGATAGTATGACACCATCATCATCTTGGAAGACAGGATTTGTAAATAAAAATCTGTCATCCTTTTTCGGGTTGGCTGTATACTCATTAGAAGATGCAGAATCTGAGTCAGTAAAGGAGCCACGCTTGCTTTCTGTATTGGATGATCTGGTGGTGGAATCATCTTGGTAGCTGTCCGCCTGTTCTTCAGCAAAACTTATGAAGACCTGCACAGTAATGATAATTTGAAAAAAAAAATTAACCAGTTGGTGAAGTTAAGTCTAATAGGAATAAATTATAAAAAGTTATAAAACAATATGATGAGTTTGAGATTCCTATTATAAATTATGATGACTGTAGATGCAAGTAACAATCAAACTAAAATAAAAAAAAATAATAAAGTCAAATTCTTACTGAATCAAGCTGTTATTCTGACACAAGAAATAAAGTATCCAATCAATTTATTATCTTCAGCACACTGTAAGTAATCCATCATGTCTGCAACAGCTCGTAACGATTTAGGGAATAATTCTAACTCTACAGTGTTGTGATTTTTTACCTGAAAATTTGACAATACCAAATAAGGAAATAATGTAAAATAAAATAATTAGAAACCCACCAATAAACAAAGTCAAGTCCTAAGACTACAAAAAAAAAAAGTTTCCAAGGAGTTTGAGTGCCATGAATACCTTGATTAGTGTTCCTGGAAATTTATTCGGAAAATCTTGAGTGACATCCTAAAGAGGTTTTTTTCCATCATGCATTACCAGCAATGTATCCATCTCCATAGGTCTGTAAATGAATAATATTTTTGAAATTACTGTGCTATGGCGCATGAAAATGGCAATCCTAAGTAGATGGTGAAAAGAGGAAATCCTGATCAACAACAATAAATTAAAAAAAATGGCTCTATAATTTAGAAAAGTTTTTTTCATTTGGTAAATTTTAATGTATTCAAAAATATACCATACCTAATTCCTAGACAGTAGCAGAACCAACCAGCAACAATTTATTTTGATAACCATTAAATCTGCTTGAGTTTTAAATGTTGTGGGCTTCCAATACATTTGATTTCACCGTCTCACCATGATGGCTACGCGTAAAGGGAACACAATGCATCATTATCTCATCCATACTACAAAAATAAATAAAACTAGATTGGCTCATAAAAATGATTTAGTTATATTTAACGATAACTGCAGTATAAAGCCTGTGTTTTTTGTAAATAATTTTATTTGTTTAGTTTAGAAAAACATTTCTAAAATCAGACATTTCAGAAAATAATATGAATTATAAAGGTAATCTTTCAACAAAAAACATAGTAATATAGATGTATTGATCATTTACTGAGATGTTAAAGATTATACAGCAGTAAAATTGGACACTAACTGACACAATTTCTTAACGATATATTCCCTACAGTGAATTTGGAAATTACACTGCTTAAATTCTACTTCATTAAGTCTGTTATATTTTTTTGTATGTGCGGAATTTCAAGCTAATATAAAGCAAGTAGAGATATAAACAAATCAAGTACATTTGAATTAACTTTCAATAATTTTCAGACACATACACAATACATTTTAAAAACTATCTGCTATGAACAAGCACAAATACATACAGCATTTATAGCTACTTAAAAAAAAGGATACAATGCAATTTATAAAGTGAGAATTAATCTTTACCTACGAGAAGCTCAGTACTCATCCATTTTTGTTAGCTCTAGAAGAACAGGCTAATCTTCTGGTGGCTGCATAACTGATGGCTCATCCATTTTTGTTAGACTGGGTCTAGCAATAACACTGGGTGGGACTAGAACACAATAACAGGCTAACTGGTGGGACTTCTGGTGGCTGAACACAATCCATGCAATAACAGAAGTGGGACCAGAACACAATAAAGACTGGGTGGACTCATCCTAAACAATATGAGGGGCCCACCAGTCTGTGTGGCCGACCAAGTCTGGTATTGTGTTCTAATAACATTGTTTAGTCCCGCACCAGACTGGGTATTGTTTTTGGTCCCAGAAGATCTTTTGTGTGTTCTGTCCCACCAGTGTGTGTGTTATGGGCACCAGTATGTTATTGTGTTCACAATAACATTACAATCTGTATTGTGTACACGTTGTGTGCTGTACCCCACTAATGTATGTATTCGCCCCACCCAGTCTGTTGCTCGCCCACTGTCTGTTATTGTGTATTCACTCGCAAGTCTGTGATTGTGTAGGGCACCCACCCAAACTGTTTCTGTGCTCGCCCCGCCTCGCCCCACCCAGATCTGCCATTGTGTATTCACCCTGGTGGTATTGTGTACTTGCCCATCAATAGTTATTGTGTGCCCACCCAGTCTGTTATTGTGTATTCGCCCTAATACACCGTATTATTGTGTACACCCAGTCTGCTTATTGTGTATTCGCCCCAGACAGAAGTCCGTTATTGTATTATTCGCCCGGTTCGCCGCTGCCAGTATATTGTTGTGTACTCGCCCTACATAACAGTCTGTGTTGTGTACTCACTTCCCGCCCAGTCTGGTTATTGGTGTGTTCGCCCCCGCCACCAAATTGGTAATCTGGTAATATTATTTTGATCTGTTAATGGTATTTCCACTGCCCATGCACGACGCAAATCTGTTTTTATTAACATACACACCCAATCTGTGTGACCAACCGCTGCCCTACAGCAGTCTGTTGTGTACTCGCCCCGCGTCTGTTGTGTACGCTGTCAGTGTAGTATTACAAAAGCCTCGCCAGTCTGTTACGTGTACGCCACCAGTCTGTTATTGTGTATTAGTCCACCCGAGTCTGTTATTGTGACTCGCAAGTCTGTTATTGTGTCCGCCCCACCCGGTAATGTGGCACTCGCCCTACCCAGTCTGTTGTTGTATTATTCACTTTTACCAAGCCTGTTATGTGTACACGCCCCCCCAGTCTGATTTGTGTGGCCCCACCCAGTCTGTTATTGTGAACGCGGCTCCACCTTATTTGTGTGCATGTCTACAAATCTGTTATTGTGTTCTAGTCCCACCAGTCTGTTATTGTGTTCTAGTCCACCAGTCTGTTATGAGTGTTCTAGTTTACCGAGTCTGTTATTGTGTTCTGAAGTCCCACCGATCTGTTTTTGTGTTCACAATCCCACCAGTCTGTTATTGTGTTCAGTCACAATTCTATATTTACATGTCCCAAATCTGTAACACTTTCTTAATTGATACAAATAAGCTCGCCGCCTTTCTGTAACATAACCTACATGTCCCATCAATCTGTTATTATGCACGTCTCACGAGTACAAATTATTGTGTACACGTCCCACAAAGAAATCTGTTATTGTAAACGCCCCACCATACTCGCCCAGCCAGACTTTATTGTGTACAAAACGTTATTGTGTGTCCCAATTCTATATTGTGTATTTATTGATGGTCTTTATAAAAAAATCGCCAAATCTGTTATTGTGTACTCGCCCTCCTGAGTCTTTTGTTGTCACATGTGCGTCCCCAGTCTGTTGGCCACTCTCGCTCGATCTATCTATTTATTGTGCACACGTCTGCCCAAAGTCTGTGTTAGCCGTGATTACGTCAGTCTGTGTAGGCAACACGTCTTTACCTAGTCTGTTATTTTGTACGTCCTACCCGGTATTGCTCGACTTCGTCAGTCTGGTATTGTTAATTGTACGTCTGCCCGATCTGTTGTGTGCGCGTCCCATCAGTCTTTTTGACTGGCTTCATTTACTACTTTTGCGTACACGCCCAAAAAGTCTGTATTGTACTGCATCTTTTGTGTGTACTGCCCTGTCTGTTTAATGTATTGTACGCCTCTGTTATGTGTGCTCGCTCCACCCAGTCTGTTTTGTGTCACGCCCACACAGTCTGGTATATTGCTCGCCCATACTTCGTCTGTTTTGTTGCGTCGCAGTCATTTTGTCTATTGTATTTTATGATCCCCACACAGAAGTCTGTGCTCTTTCACCGATTCTGTACTGTGCATTTGCCCCGCAAGTCTGTTGTGTTCTCGCCCCACCAGTCTGTTTGTGTACACGCCCACATAGTCTGTTATTGTTAATACGCACGAGTCTGTTGTGTATGCCCCACCGTCTGTTATTGTGTACACGCCCCACCCCGAACTGGTATTGCTCGCTTGGTCTGTTATTGTATGTACACGCCCACCCATCTGTTAACGCACAGTCTGTAATTGTGTACTCGCTAATAATCTGTGTGTGTTACGCCCCCACACAAGTCTGTTTTGTGTACTCGCCCCACCCAGTCTGTATTGTGCTCCTACACAGTCTGTTATTTGTATGCTCGCCTACACCCCAGTCTGTGTGTGTGCACACCCCACTTAGTCTTGTATTCCTTACCCAGTCTGTTATTGTGTACTCGCCCCACCCAGTATGTTGTGTACACGCCCCACCCAGTCTTATTGTATTCGCCCCAGCTTCAGTCTGTTTTTTGTACTCCTTAATCTGTTATTGTGTACTTGCCCTACATAGTCTGTTATTGTGTACTCGCCCCACCAATCTGTTATTGTGTACACGCCTTACCCAGTCTGTTAATTGTGTCATACCAATCACTATTGTGTACGCTACCCAGTATGTTGTGTACACACTTACCAAGTCTGTTATTGTGTACACGCCCACCCATTATGTTATTGTGTACTAGCCCTACCATCTGTTGTGTCTTCACACAAGTCTGTTGTGTGTATTCGCCTCACCCAGTCTGTTATTTGTACTTGCCAATCAGTCTGTTATTGTGTACACGCCCTACCCAGTCTGTTGTCACATGTGCTTACAAATCTGTTATTGTGTTCTAGTCCCACCAGTCTGTTGTGTGTTCTAGTCCCCGCCAGTCTGTGTGTCACACCCTTACCCAGTCTGTTTTTTGTGTCAACCCTACCCAGTCTGTTATTGTGTACGCCCTACACAGTCTGTTGTTGACTGTACTCATACCCAGTCTGTTATTGTGTACACGCCCCACAGTCTGTTATTGTGTATTCGCCCCACCTTTATTCTCCTGACAAGTAACTGATAAGTTTATCTTAAACTTCATTTTAAAAATTCACCCAAAATTAATTTAAATCTGATAGTTATTACAATTGAATTTCTGACATGAACATCTACTTTGTATTTTTTTTAGATCAACCTATTCTACTGGTGTCATTACTAAACAATACAGAAGTTGGCAAGGTAATTAACCCATTGTTAACAGATCCTCATGCATTGGATGGTTTGGTGCACTCCACAGTGAATGTTAAAGAAGTAAGTCATGAAATTATTTTCACTTTTTATTTTATCCCTCTTTAAGTTTTTTTTCCTTTCCTAATTATTTTTCTGCTAAATATTACTGTTACTAAAATACAGGTATTACTGTTTACTAAATACAGGTATTACTGTTTACTAAATACAGGTATTACTGTTTACTAAATACAGGTATTACTGTTTACTAAATACAGGTATTAATTAAAAACAAATGAAAATAAAATAGAGTTTTATTTAAAGTAGAAGTGTTATGCATTTTTATTTTATGGGATAAGTAGCCAACACTAAAAAATATTTGGGTCATACAATTAAAAGTACATTATCACTTATTTTGTCTCAATCCAAAATCAACCGCTGTTTCAGTTGAATGCCTTATTAAGAGCACCTAATTCATCTGAAGCACTTTGTACTGATCAGCTGTGGAAAGCTATTCAGGTTGCAGAAAATGAGAGTCTGCCTCTAAAATCACTGCAACAAAGAGCATGTTCTGTTAATCAGACTGTACTTCTCTGGCAAACCATAATGATGCAAGCTAATGGCTATAAATTATATAAGCAGGTAGAACATCCTAAATGCATTGTTTAATTTCTATTACAAAAGTTTTTTTTTAACTACATTTCCACTACCACAGATACATTTGCATGCTAATTTAATTCAAACTTTAGTTTCCAAATGGGAAATGTAATAATTTTTTTTATTAGTCCTTTTACATATTATCGTTTTGTATGCATGAAAGCAGAATCAAACTGATGTAGACAAATGTATTTGGGTAACATAACTTTGGAATTACTTTAATACAAATGTAATCCTTCTGCAGCTTGAAGTGCTACAGCAAGAAATAGAGCAGGGCCAAAACAGTCTGAATGTGTCTGCAGTGGCTAGTGAAATGAAAGAGTTTGTTTCACTAATGGACACCATTATACATCAGTATAAGAATGAGTCAAGGTCAGTAAGTGAACTGCTGGATGTCAAAGGTTTCCAAGAAGTTCTTAATGAAGTACAGAGAACAATAGCACAGAAACTTATCAACTCTGCTAAAAATTGGTAAAACTAATAAGTTTTCTTACAAAAAAGAGACTGTTTTTATATCATATACATGTAATTAACAAAATAGTAAAAGATTATAATCTTGTTGAAATTAATCATTAGCTTTTATCCACATGAAGATCAATTAATTGTTTATTTTTGTTAGGATTGAAAAGGGTTAATTTATTTTTTTTCTCAGGTCTGTAGACATCACTGATATTGTTCTACCCCAAATCATAGATGCCGACTCTTTGTTAAATGTTGCTAAAACTGTCAACTCTATTAACCTATTTATGAATTTTTTTATTGACAAACTGCAAGGTATCAGAAGTAAGTTTTGAAAAATGAAATCTTAAAACTAAAACCATTGGTACTTAATTTTCAGACTTACAGATTTATAACAATTTAATGGTAACAGAAATGAAAAAAAAAATATTTTTTAATTGTAATTAATCTCACAAAATTCAATTATTGAACAGCTTATTTTTTTTTTTTGTTTTTTGTAAGCAAAGTTATTCTACTTTTTTTAGAAGTAAATTTTATTGTCTTCCAGATGGTACAATCAGTACAACTACTTTGTTTTCAAATGCTGATGCCTTAGTTAACATCATCAATGCATACATCAATGTAGGCAGAAATGCAGCACAGGCTTGGCTTTCTGGAGAATTCAATCTGACCAAGGTGTGTTATTTATTTTTGTTTTAAACTAGATGTTAATTTATGGAATGTTAAGATGGTGGCCCAATTGATTAAAAATTAACTGCTGTTTTGATTTTTCTATTGTTACATTTTTACTATGGTAAAAACTAACCATTCTAATTCTTCTGCAGACATTATCAGTTTTCAACAAAAGTACTTCTGTGCTAAAAACTTTATGTAGTCAGCCAGATGGTTTGGCCAAGCAGATTACAGATCTTTCTTCACCTTCACAAACTGTGAACGATTTTTCCACTGTGGTCTGTTCAATACTCACTGATTCTTTGTCATCGAATATCTTGGCATTCATTGAACATGATTACATTGATAAACAGGTTGGTTTCTTGATATTCATTTACCAAAAAGTGTTATTAAGTAACAATATTTCTATATACATGTATTTTCTATTTGCCAATATTTTAAATCATTTTTGAGATCAATTATACATTTTTAATTATTCTTTTTAATTTAGCTGAACATGATATGGTCTGCTAAGCAACTAACACCAAATTTTACTGAGTTCTCAAGTAACGTAAAAGAACTTACAACCATAATAAATGAACTGGCCAGCAAATCACAGACCATTAGCTCAAATCTTTCCAAGAATTTTACATTTTCATCTATTGCGGATGTATTTAAGGGACTTGCATCAGATCCTAAGTTGTAAGTATATATTAATGATCTGTCAATTTTAGATTTATTCTTTTTTTTTTACTTTTACTAGTCCTTTTTTATTACTTACCTAGTAATGATGAATGATATACATATTACTATTTTATAATTCTCTCTTCAATACTCAACCATTAATCATGAATGATATACATATTGATACTTTCAGAATCTTCAGAATGCTGAAATTATTGGGAATAGTTGTTGAAGGTCCACTACACAAAGATCAGATGGCAGTTCAGGTTTTGTCTGATATGAACACATTTGCAATTATGCCATTTGTTGATGTGCTTCAAGCATTGCAGGGTAAGTAGGCACTAAAATATGTTTCATCTGCAAGTCATGAGTATGTAACTTAGGTTGTTTCTGACCAAACGATTATTGCTTTTTAAAATTAAGGTATTAATATTATCCATATGCTTTGATTGTTTGTTTGTTTTTTTATTATTTTAGCCAAGGGAATAACACTACAGACATTAAACAGCAGCCCTGAAACATTGTTAAATGTTCTGTCCACTTTCTTGGACTTTGATGTCCATTATTCCATTATGGAAACAGTTGTGCTTAAATCTCAGGTATTGAAAATAAATACATGTGTAATAAATGATTTGAAATGTCAGAATGATTCCATGCTTCAGTCTTTTTTTTTTTTGCACAACTTTAAACATATTTATTAACAAAATATTTATTTTTATTGACGTACTTTTGTAGAAAAAAACATATTGCTAAATATTTGCTACAAAAGAATTTCAGATCATTTAATCCTCTCTTTTTTTAAAAGTTTATTTACATCGTTGAGTTATATTTCTGTCTTTACCCTAACTTACTTAAATTTCTTTAGCTTAACTACTTCATCACCCTACGAGAGCAAGGAATATGTAACAGTACAGCTTTTATAAGCGAAGTTCAGAAACGAGGATTGGATCAGGTTGAGCTGCTTGTACCTTGGAGAGATGTTTTTTCTATGCTGTGTTCCTCTGATTCCCATACTGATGCTATGCTGCAAAAAATGAAAGACATGGGACTAACCAAAGTCCAGATCACAGTGTTTCTAGACAAGGTTATTGCTGATCAAATTAATTCATTTTTTTAAATTTTCATTTTGTTGGTGCTAAAATTGTAAATTTTCTTTTTTTTTTTTGATAAAAAATCTTTTTTATGTGGGAAAAACAGCTGTAAATTCTCTATTGAAAATGTTCATAATTTTTGTTTACATTATTTGTTTATTAGATACAAATGAAACTGAGATAATAATTGTTTTTCATTACTTTTGTTTTTTTATTAACCATATACTTGTATTATCATTATATCCCACAGATGTTTCCAATTAATCAAATTCAAAATTTACCTGACATGTATGATCGTAATTATGGATGGATTAACTTAATGTCAAGCCTGGAACAGCTTACTGATCTGGCCACTCAAGGAAAGATTGATCAGTCTAATGTCAATAGTATGAAAACAGCCTGGGGAGCTGTCAAAGATATTATTTTTGACAAATCATTAAAAAGGTTTGGAAACCAAATACATTTTGTAAAAATTTTTTTTTTTTTTATCTTATTATTTTATGTAAGGATAAAAAAATCTGAGTTTTAAATTATTTAAGTACCAGCCAGACCAACAAAAGTAGACAAAGGCTGTAATTTTTACATTATTATTAGTCTTTTCAAAATACATCAATTCCATAGAGTGTCTTTCATTAACACATTTTTAACAATGATGAATTCCACAGTTTACTTTCCTATCTCAATCTTATGGAAAGTAAAGTTCAATTTGATGATGGCTGGATACGGTTTAAACAGTTTTTGAGATTTTTCTCCTCAACTTTAAACCTTATTGATGATAACATGTCCAATTATGGTGAGTGTCCCTTCACCTCTTAAAAAGTGCATTTGTAAAATTCTAGATTTTTTATACAAAAATTTGTTTTAATTGTAGAAATTTTTTTATTAAAAAAATAGTAAACAAACGATGCTAACAGGTAGTTTATGTAACCTTAACCAACAAGAATACTGCCATATAAATTCACTTTTCAAAAAATGTGCACAACACACATTATACTTATACTGTACATGGACATGTATTTGGATAAGAAAATTATAAAAAATAAAACCCTAAAGGAACTGTTTCCTAAAAATTCAATGGTTTTTTTTTTCTTTCTGACTCGTGTGATACTTTTAAATTATTCCTTTCTGACTCATGTGATACTTTTAAATTATTCATCAGTTGGTGGAAAAGTTATAGAGTTCAAAGACATTTTACCTGATTCTAATAGAGTGGGATCCCTAATTGAAAATGTTTTTGGTGGAAGTGCTGCTGAAATTTTAACAACAAGTATAAATCCTGCCATGGTAAGAATTATAATGTAAAAAAAATTGCACCAGATAACAATTTTTTTTTATTCGCCTATTATGACGATGAATTAAGTTTTATTAATATAATTTAATTTGATAGGAAGTTGTGAAAGTATTATCAAACATTCATTTATTTTGTGCATGCGTCTAATTTTCAGTTTTATCGACTGACAATCAGAGATGAATGGGAAAGCATTTGCAATGATAACATTACTTTGGATCATTTTTTTAACTTCCCCTCTGGAACTGATGTACGTTCAGTCAAACAGAGTTTGTGCCTGGCTGTCTTGAATAAAAACTCAAGTTTTCAAGAGTTGTTATCACTGTTTAATGCCCAAGACGTAGTAAAAGAAGTAAGTTCCATAACACTGAAATTAAGATCTCATCTGTTTATTGTATGTCTTAGTTGATTTGTAATTTATAATGTTTTAATTATTTTAGTAAAATTTGTAGATAACTTCATTTAGACCCTCTAAAAAAAATCCATCAAAAAAATTATCAAAATTTTAAATGAATCATGAAACAATTTTTACTTAATTTTTCTGGATATCTCTTAAATCTTTCATGTTATTCTTTTTATATGAGAAGTTTTAATATAAGCTTTTTCTTTTAATTTTCACTTCCTTGTTATCTTCAAAATATATGTCATTAAACTTTGACCTTTCTTCCAGCTTGATTTGTTAATTCAAAATAAGTATGATCCAACTGGTCACAATGATACTGTGTGGGATGCTTTCTATACATCTGTTATGAATTTCATTCATACTGCTGAGAGCCTCCAAAGTCTTCAACTAAATTTTACATCATTAGATGGATGGCTGACACCTATCCTCAATAAACTGCATTCATTTTTGCAATTGGAAAGTTATAGGTTTGCTAAATTATATAGTCAATTGTTGTTTTTTCACTATAAATATATACAGTGTATTAGTTCATATCTGTAGGAATGAAAAAGTTATGGACCCTTTAAATTATGCCAAGGAAATATTTTGTGAAAATGTGCCATGCTTTTTCTTTGTCAAGGTTATCTGGTATGTGCAACTCTGTCATAAAGTACCTCAACCACACAGAAGGATTTGAGAAAGCCAGAAAACCTTTATCTGTGACCATAACAGGAATTAACCTACTCACTGATTTGACTAAACTTTTACCAGGTAGTTATAAAATCCTCTTCAACTAGATAACAGAAACAGATGGATACTTTTGGTTCTGTTACAATAACATGCCAACATTAATCAGTATTCTATCAAAATTAGTAAAACTGTAGTTCATCTGCTAACAAAGTATAAAATATAGTAGCATTCAAGGTTATCAATTTGTATTTTCTTTTTCAGAGCTTGATGATCTGGCATGCATTTTAGTAAATAAACCTGGGATAGATGTTATTGGCCTCATGAATAGATTAATAAGTATGGGGTTTTGGGATGATTTGCAAATGGTAAATGTATACATTTATATCTTGATTTCAACTCCTTTTGCATACTTATTCAGTTTTTTTTTTCTGTTGTTTCTTTCTACCTTTTTTGGTATATTTTTGCCACAGCCACGTGCCATCTACAGAAACTGCATCTGGTAAAATGTATGAAACTGTCATTTGACTTCTTTGTTAAATGACCCCAGATTAATCACTTTGATACCCAAAATGACGCATTTAAAAAAAAAAACACTTATCAAACATCTCATATGCTCCGCATGTCATAGTCATGCACAGTAACCACATTTGGTCACAAATCCACCCATCAGCTCTTCTATTTCACTCCCCTCTTCACTCTTAACATTTCTCACTTGATTGGCAGGCAATAGATCAATTTTCTCAACCATCATACACAACTGACTGTACCAATCTTGTAGTGGACATTTCCAATTTAATGGAAAGAATCAATGCCACATTGATGGGAGATGGTTTGGATGTAAAAAAAATTTTCCAGTGTTTAGATACTGCAGGAGAACACTTCAGAACCATGTTGGGCTCATTCACTGAGTAAGTTTGCCAGTTTCATTATGCTCGGTTAAATACATAGCATGGGGAAATTCTTCTCCCGCTTACACTCATAATTACATGTACCAATTATTTATACAATTATTCTAATTTAATTTTCTTGGAAGTTAATAGAGTGCCAAAGCAATTTTGTTTACATCTTATACATGAGTATATTATTATTTTTTAATTTGAATTCAGGCTTAGTCTCTTTAAAAATAAATGAAATGACTGCTCTAGTTAAGAAATAAAATGAAATATCTTATTTATGATTTACATTAATTGTATATAAAATTACAGTTTAAAAAATATTATCTTATCCTTCCTATGAAAGTTGGTATGATAATGTGTACATTTATTCACACTTAAAGCACCATGCTCTTCATAAGAGATGTAGTGGGATTACTTCGGACACAGTCTCTGCAGAAAATCTTGAAAGATCCTAATGTGTCTCCATTTTTTGACTTTATTCTGGGCACTATTACTTCGAATGAAAAAGGTAAAAAAAAAAAAACATTACCCAAATGCATTTTGGCATATGTCTTAAGCTTTATTTTAAAAAAAAAATGTATTGGAATTCTAAATATCGACAGCTTGATCCCTGTTTTAGATAAAGTATTGCTGCATATAATAAAACAATTTTTTTTTTCGCTTAGTTATTCTGGCAATATCAGACATTTTGAACGAGGAGATGAATGTGACAGATTTCCTTGAAAATGTCCTGGGCATGTCTCCTACTGCCATTGAAACTTTCATCAGTGCAACTATCGACAATAATTGGGTAAGCACAGGCTAAGTCATTAAACATATTTTTTCTGTCACAATTTTTTTCATTTTAATTTATTTTATTCAAATTTTTTTTTTCTTTAAATTTCCTTTTTTTTTTTAACCAGGCAAACTTCTTTCTAAAATCTGTGTCAGAAATTGCAGATATTTTCTGTGATTCCACAAGATTATCCAAAATTATTACTTTGCCAAGTAATTCACTTATCACTGTGTCCAACATAAGTACAGTTCTATGTGATTATCACCTGAATGTTACTGCAGAGTATCTGAAAAATGCCTCAAAGTCAGAAAATGCCATTAGCCATGTAAGTAGTACACTGAAAAACAAAATTTTTTTAACTATAAGTTAGATATATATTCTATAAGTATTCAGTATCTACATGTACATGTATCTGTTTACAGATTTATGTTCATAAGTAAAATTATGCATGTTAATTAGGGAAATACATGTATCTTTTATGTCTGAGAAGAACTAATTTTCAATGAATTGTTCTTTCCATATAGCTTCTCACTAAGCCAGTCATTCATTTGAGTGATGTCATACAGGAAATACTCCCCTATTTGACTGACGTTGTTGTGGAGTTTTCTGATATCATCAAACTAATCACTTCACTACTGCCAGATATCAGTATCGATGTTCTTAAGAACAATGTTGAAGTTATAGACAAGCTAATGACAAGCTACAGTCTGAGAGAATTATCCAGAAGGTTTTTTTTTTTTCATTTTTTTCATTCATTTTCATAGTTAAGACCATTTAACCACACAACATAATACAGTGTATTTGTTTCTTAGTCTGCAAAGTTACAGTTGATTTATATTGTTTATTATTTACAGCTTGGATAAAATTTTAGACATAGTGTCAAAGATCGTACCCCACACTCCAAGAAATGATATGATAATGAGGGATGTGCGCAAAATTGTCCAAGGCCTTTTAGAACTTGATGTTCTCAGGGGATATGTTGCAAATGAGTGTAATTTTTTTTCATTTCTTTGTTTTCTTTTCAACTTATGCAAACACTTATAATGTATTTTGCCTAATCATAGAATTGATCTGGTTGATATATATATATATATATAAAATAAAAGAATCAAAAATATATTTATTTCATTTTAAAAAAAGCATTCTTTTTAACAGTTCAGGTCAAGGATTTAATAAAAAATGCAGATGGTATGTTGACATATCTTACAAAGACTTTGGGATTTACAGAAACTGTAGCATATGAAATTTTAGATGCTGCCTTTTCTTCACGTATAGTAGGTCAAAGTATTTTTTTATCCTTGTAAGAAAAATAATATTTTCCTGTTTAAGTTTGAAAAAGCTTAATGTTATTGTTAGTAATTTAATTAACATTATTCATATTTGTCTTTAGAAAATTATTTGATGAACTGAAGCTCTTTTATTGTTGTTTTTTTTTAGCTTTTGGGAGTTACTGATGAAGTTGAATATACTTGTGATGAAATCATGAAAATGATTATCATTATTAATGGCACTGAGGAAGTAATGAAAAATATCACCAAAGAAATGTGTGGATTAAATAAAACACAATTGGAGAACCTTCTGGTAGCACTCACACCGGAACTGAATATTGGGACACTTATAGCTAAAGTAAGTTTTAATTAAAGCTTAGGCATGGAGAAAATTATTCTTTTTTATTTGATATACTAGATCAGTGCTTCTCAAAGTGGTAGTCCGCGGCTCCCTAGGGGGCCGTGGACTGTCCGGGGGGGGGCGTGGAATTTCAAAAAATGTGACACATAAAATATAATTAACCTAATGTATTGTATGTAAATAGTATGTAAATATATTTTTAAAATAAAATCTAGTTTATCTTATTTTATATGTTGCATCTTTTCACTCTTTCATTGTTAACATTAGAAAAAGCATGTATTGACTAGTAAAAGTTTGCATATAGAAGTTTAAAATTATAAATTTAAGCAATCTAAACCAAAAAAAAAAAATGGGGGGGGCCACGACATATTGATTGGCGTTCCAAGGGGGCAGTGACTTCAAAAAGTTTGAGAAGCACTGTACTAGATCACTAGTAGCGAAATCTGGCTCTTAGAGTCGCATTTGTATCTTCATCTTGTTTTGTGCAGCTCCAATGGGGCTGACATTAACAAACTTTTGTTTAATCCTACTATATGAGCTACAGTGCTGCTCTCTAAAGTAATTTTTACTGTATGTTAAGCTGAATTGCAGCTCTCTTCAACCCAATGCATGGTCACCCTTTGGACTAAATAGTAGAAAAAAAAAAGTATTTTATCCTAGTATTATAAATGTTAAATATCTTTTTAATGAAAGATTAACGTGAAGATGATAAAACTATTTTTGTTTCATCATCAATATAGTACGTGCAAAACACAGGTCGTGAAATTCTCCAAGCAACCAATATGACCAGTGCAGAGCTCAATGAAATGACCAAAAAGATTGACAGAGGACTTGTTAATTTACGTAAGGCTTATGCACTTTTGGATGAGAATAGCAGTGGAAAATCAATTATGGGTGAACTAGCAAATGCAACATCAAGTGGTAAACTATTTTTTTACTTTACACTCACCTTCTGTAAAAAAAAAAGTTATAATAATGCAGGTATAAGTTTATTTATTATATGCACTAAGTTACATATTTCTGTTTACACTGAAGGTGTGTCGTGAATTTTGATCTCTTAAATAGATTTTTTTTTTAAATTAGAAGGAAGATGGGGGGGGGGGGTCGTTTTTTTTTAAAACTCATCAAATGTGAAAAACATATTTTAAGATGTGTAGAACCCAATCACTGTAACACAAATAATTAACTTCTCATTTGATTTTTTTTTTTTTAGAAATCATTCATACCTATCAGTAATTTGAAAGAATGAACTGTATTTTAGGTTTGGCCATATTATGAACTGCATTTTAGATTTGGCCATCAATGGGAAATTTAAATGATAATTTTATGCATTTCAATGTCACTGTAGACCAATTCTCATCTTAATTTATTCTATATACATGTATAGGCATTTTTTTTTACTTCACACTTGTTTTCTTATCTATATTTATGCTTTGGCTGTTACCAGGCTAACAATGTGTGGAAAATCTACAGCACATTAATACCTTTTTTTTTTCACAGCTCTAACAAGCAATGAAATACTTACAAAGAATGCATGTGGAAGAATGGTAGACACTATTTTCACTTTGCCCCCAGAAGCAAGCTTTGCTGTCACTGATACTGAAGATTTGATGTCAAAACTTCATCAGGAAATAATAGAGACTGAGAGTGATCTCCCTGGTAATATTTTTTTTTTAGTATTTTGATTCCACAAGAATTCTACTGTCACCTGATTTGTAAAACTGAAACATCATTAGAAGCTTAGTCTGCACATTTTTATTTACAGCCTTTAGGTGATAATTGTCGGTTATAAACATAATAACATTGTAATCTTTGAATATTTATTTTCTAGGACCTTTTTGTAAAGATATTTATTTAACAATAAGATCATTGGAATTTGGAAGCATTATTTGGGCTTATTTGAAGCCAATAATGAGAGGCAAGATTCTGTACACACCAGACAATGAAATCACCAGAGCTATTTTGACTAGGGTAAAAAAAAATTATTTATTTTACTTATTCACTGGTCATGTACATCAAGGCAACTAAATATTTGTCAAGCTAAATTTATTTATTATTATAAAATGTGAAATTTTATTTGCAATTCTGTTACTAATGCCTAGTTAATTATCTTTGAAGCCGTTAACTCATTAATTAAAAGCCTGATAAAAATATATTGCAGGCAAATGAAACCTTTGCAGTACTTGAAGAAACACGCAGAATTGCATCAATATGGGCAGAGCAGACATTAAATCTTCAAGGCATGATGGATTTAGCTAGTGACACTGGTGAAATGATGGTACTAAAATTTAAAGAACATTGCTTTTTAAACTTACATTTTATTAAATCACATAAACTATTTTTAATTAAAAAATTTCACATTTTAAAATTTTGTATTTTCAGGATGCTTTGCAAAATGATTTTCTCCGAGGTATCATTGAAGCCACAACTGGAATAAAATCAGACACTCTCCTTTCGAGCTTATCTGCTGTCCAAAACAAAACATTTACCAGTGGCAATTTGCATAATTTACAGTCAGCTGCTGAAGCTATTGCCAACTACACATCCTGTGTCCTTACTGACAGATTTCAGCCCGTGGCTGATGAAGCAGAGCTAGTGAAAACTGCATATCAGTTATCACAAAGCAAAACATTTTTTGCAGGTTTTTTTGTCTTTATAAATAAAATTATAAAATCCATGCCTAAATTTTATTACATAATATTTTTCATAAATACTTCTAATTTTAACACACATACACATCTAGAAAAATTAACAACTAAATTCTGTTTTGAAAACAGGCATAGTGTTCTATAATGTGAGTGATGCTACCAATGACACAAGCAGCAGAAAACGAAGACAAGTCAGTGGAAATGATATGCCTCGACACATAGGCTACAAAATCAGAATGGATGTTGATAATACGATGGATACATCGAGACTTAAAGAGTCGTAAGTCCATCAGTTTATAATTATAACTCTTTAATTTATCAATTTTATTAAATTACCATTCTTATTTATGTGAAATGCAAGATAATACTGCAAGAGCTACCCCCAACAGACTAAACATATTATTTAGTTTCAATTATATTCTTATTAAATTTTTGATTAACCAAAAAAGAGTTTGAAAAATTAAACTCAGTCAATGGAAACTTTTTTTCTTATATTTTTAAGATATTTTAACAAGCAGACAGAAAAACAGCTTGTTGTTGATTTTCTTATTTGTCCTTGTGTTGCACATAAGCATCACATTTTTAATCATTTTTCAAAAACAAAATTAAACATGACACAATGTAAATACAAAATATAATTAGTTTTTGTACTATTTAATGTTTACAAAAGTTTGATATGACTTAAAATATAATCTGTAAATTTTTTTTTTTTGCCAGCATTTTCTCCATGAATTCTGAGTCCAACTTCATTGAAGATCTCAGGTATCTGAGGGGGTTCATGTATATTCAGGACATGCTGGACACTGCCATCATCAACATGCACAAAGATCAAAGCCATGACACGCCTGGTATTACTCTTAAACAGATGCCTTTCCCTTGCCATCACTCAGATAGGTCAGTTTTGTAACTAACCATCAGTCGTTCTTTATATTGATGAATTTTTGTTTTTTTTTTTAGGATTTCACCCATCTGGTTTTGTTTATTAATGTGCTTATTATTGGCTTATTAATTTGTTTTATGTGTTAGCTTTTGAAAAAAAATTAGAGTAATTTAACGTTGATTTAATAAGCGTTGAATTTTTGTTTTGGCACAAAGTTATAGGGGAAAAATTTTTTGTGCTTTATTTAAGTAAACTTATCATTTTTTTTTTTACTTTCAGCTTCATATTTATATTAGGATCATATTTTGTGCCCATTATGATGACCTTTGTTTTCTTGATATTGATTGGTGTTGCAACACACAATTTGGTATACGACAGAGAAAATGGTCAGGATGAGGTAATTTCAATTCACAGTTATGACAGTTAATTTTTGTTTATCACTCATATATTATATATATTAGAACTGTTAAGTTCTATCCATCTTTATACATATATTTATATCATCTTAATGTTCCGTCACACGCTCTAACTCTGCTTACAAAAGCAAATTAGAGACGTACTAATATGGCTTAGAAAATTTAATGGAATTTCCAATAAAAGCAGATGAAATTGATCATTCATTTAAGTTAACATGAAAAAATTATTCAAAAACTACAAGTGTAAATAAAATTTGACCTTTTTTTTTTCTTCTTCAGAATCTTTCTGTAATGGGCATGGTCAGAGGTCTGAATTTTTTTGCCTGGTTTATCAGCACAATGGTTGTAATGGGTATTGTCTGCATAGTGATGGCTGTGATGCTCAAATACACCTCCATTTTCATCTACAGTGACCTATTCATTATGTTTTTGTTGCTGTTTGATTTCTGCTTTAGCTCATTGATGATGCTGTAAGACCCTTTCATTATTGACAATAGGGATAAAGCCAAATGTAGTGTTATAATCATAAGTTTTTAAATTATTGTTCACTATTATCAGACTTGTCTGTTAATTAAATTCATTTGAATTATCTTGTTTTTAATTGTCAGGTATATGGTGTCTGCCTTCTTCACCCGCACAAGTATGGCCATTTTATTTGTCATAATGATTTATTTAATGGCCTACCTCCCTTACATTCTGATTTTAGGATTAGAGCTTTCCCTGAATTTCTGGCACAGAGTTCTAGCAGTATGTGTTTTTTTTTTTACTTAATAATTTTTTATTTTTAGTAAATGACTTTCATCGTTTTTTGTGTTACATTTTACATGAATGAAAGACAAATATTTTTAATTCACATTTCCAAGCCTGTAATTATTATTTTACATATTAAACTTTTAGAGTTTGGCATCCACAACTGCCCTTTGCTTTGGAACACTGAGGATATCTTATCTTGAAGAGAGTGGTGCTGGTGTCCAGTGGTCAAATATAGACCAAACTGTTAATGAGAATATCAGTGTGGCTTGGTCATTCTATATGATGTTAATAGACAGTGCAATCTACTTTCTAGTGGGTTGGTATGTTCGCCATGTTAAGCCAGGTTAGTCCCATTTAGATGTTCACTTTTGTGTTATTTAAAAAGGTTTTTGTTAACTAAATTTTAATAGTAAAGAAAATTAAGTATCCAAATATAATTGTAAAATTTGTTTTACTTTAAAAATGTTATCATGACAAGTATACCCAAAAAAAAATAAAGCAATATTCCTCTTTATTTTTTTAAGGGAAATTCGGCATAGCACAACCATTCTATTTTCCGTTCATACCATCTTTCTGGATCAGTTGTTTAAAATGCAAACAACCAACACCAGAATCAATCAATGGATTTACAAGTAGTGAAGGTTAACTTTATATATTTACTTCACTCAAATTATTATCTAAAAATGTAAAACTTGCACGTTTTTTTTTCTATTGTCACTTAGTACTTGTACTTGCATTACTTGCTAAACCATTTTTTTTTTCTATCTTTTCTAAAAAAAAAATCATCTACATTTTTTTTAGTTTTTCATAAAAATATGTTAACAAATAAATATTTTATACATACATCCTTCATTTTACAGATCTGCTAAATAAAAGAAATAAAAACTTTTCTACATTTATGTCTGTTTACTTTCTGTCATGTATAGCTTGATTTCTTAGAAATTATAAATTAATTTCGTTTAGGCCGATTATTTGAAGCTCCGCCAAATGGGCTGAGAGTGGGAATAGCCATTCAGAACATCAGCAAAACCTACAACAATAATAAAAAGGCAATAGTTAGTTTATCTGTCAACATATATGAAAATCAGATAACTACACTGCTGGGACACAATGGAGCTGCTAAAACCACAACAATGTAAGGGCAAAATATTGTTGTTTTTTATGTTGATTCATGTTACATTTGAAGTATGTAATACAGTTATTAATTTTTAAACGCTGTTGAAAAATTGTAACAAAAAATTTACTTATGTTTTTTTTTTTTCAGAAAAATTATAAGTGGTGTAATAAAACCAACATCTGGTCATGTGATTCTGAATGGACAGGAAGCTGGTTCCAGCAAAACTTCTCTCGGCTTATGTCCTCAGTATAATGCCTTATTTGATTAGTAAGTGTAAATGCTAATGGTTTGAAAGCCCACTGCTGTTTTTTTATTTAGCTTTTTTTCATATATGTATAAAAGTTTTAATATAAAGCTTCACTTGAATTATTTTTTTGTTTAAACATTTATAAATAGTTGACTCATTACATTAAAAATTTTTTTTTTACTGTATAGGCCTATATTAAATTTTACTTGAATACTTGCATTAGAAGTTTCTCTTGATGTTTTAAAAGTTTAAATACAAAACTTTCACCTGAGTGTTTGTGTTTTAAGTTTAACAGTAGAGCAGCACATGGAGTTTTACTCTGGAATAAAAAGTAATCATGACAGAGTGGAGAAATTAGCAGAAATTAACAGGTAAATAATTGAATGGTTACTGCAAACTGTGTCATTTTATTAACCAAAGCCAGTTATATTGTGAAATATATTTTAAAACTTGTTCAGTAACTGATCAATAAATGCTTATTATGTCCAAAGTCTTTTTAGAGAGTTTAGTCTTCAGATATATTTCCAAGCTACTTTTTTTTAGAGCATTTTCGAAAAAAAAATGCTCTATTGTCCCCGTTTTGTCTGTCTGTCATCACCCTAGATCTCAACAACCATAAGTCCTAGACCCATGATGTATATATCATTTTGTAGGTCTTGGCCTGCCAAGAAATGACTTTTTTCCATTTCGCGATCTGACCTCTGAGGGCTGTAAAAGGGGGCTTAGTACCGTTTTTTACTATATAAACTATATTAATAAAGGAGCGCCCATTCTCAGCAACTATAAGTCCTAGACCCATGATGTATATATCATTTTGTAGGTCTTGGCCTGCCATGTGTACATCAAAAGTTCATTTCGCGACAGGACCTCTGAGGGCCGGGCTTCAGGGCTCCTAAGGGGCTTATATATTATATATACACCTTGTACGTTCAATAACCCATTCATTTGGTGCGAAATACTGCAGCACGTAGTTTCACCAAGATTTATTAAGAAACTCATCAAATGAAATAGTAAGCTTGTGTTCTGAGTTTAATTGAAAGTATCAGAGCTATGCAACAATTGACGGAGTTTTCGGACGATTAAATGACTATAATTTTGAATGTTTTCAATTATGAGTCCTATTTCAGTAACCACAAACCACTTGTAGTTAGATTTAAGAGAAAATAATTTTGTTTTCAAATATAAGAAAACGTCTTTTTAATATCTTTTTTCAGATATATGCATTACACAATTGAATTTATAAACATTTACAAAATTTACAAATATTTACTGAAAGATAGCATACGTACTGATACATAATACGAAAATGCTCTAACATGTCCTGTGTCCAGAATGGAACAGGCTTAATTGCTTGTTTTAATCAGTGCCACTTTCTATCTTTGGCAGGTTGTTGAAGGATGTTGACCTCTGGCATGCCAGAAATGTCCCAGTGAAAAACTTGTCTTATGGCATGAAGCGCCGCCTTTGTGTGGCTCTTGCTTTTGTTGGTGGCTCTAAAACTATCATTTTGGATGAGCCAACAAGTGGAGTTGATCCCCATGCAAGAAAAAATATCTGGAACTTAATTACAAGAAACAGACCTGGTAAATTCCATTTATTTATCTTTTTAATATATATACATGCATGTGTGTGTGTGCTATGTAAGTATATGCTAGAAATGTACACAGCCTTGCTCAGGAAATGGATTGCAATATGACACGTTATATTTCTTATGTTTATACCTGACACTGTTAAAGAGATTGGAGGGGGGGGCTGTATTTAGTTTATATAAATTGATGCTAATTCACGTCATCTAAAGTCAGTAAAAACAATCTACATTCCATCCATTGCTAATTACATATTACCTGTCAATGCTGATATTCAAGATAGATTGTAAAACAGTAACTGTTTTTCTCATTGTTAAAATCAAAAACGTTTCTTTATAAAGATTAAGTTATGAAAGATATTGTTGTTTATTACTTGTCCCTTTTTGAGAATGATGATGTGGAATGAATTTTGGTGTATCTGTGTAGACAGTATTACTGCCTTAGATCCACAGTCCAATATATGAAATTTAATGCATGTAGTTATCTTCTTTTCTACGGAGGAAAGCTTACTTAAACTATGTAACTGGATTAAAACATTTTTTTTTTTCTTGAATAAATCTTAGTTGTTAAGATCACAGTCGGAGCACAGATCAAAGTGACTATGTGCTCGGGAGCTGGGCAAAAGTGAGACTGCTTATATTTGGTCACTGACCAACAACCAGGCGCTTCCAAGCTATGGGAAAAACTCTGAGTTGGGCTTTGATGTCCAAACGTCCCTTTCTACTCCCCACCTTTTTACTCCCCACCTTTCTACTCCCCACCTTTCTACTCCCCACCTTTCTACTCCCCACTCACCTCATTTAGGGGAGGGGCAGTGATATGACCCGGTAGATGATTTAAAGAGCTAGTTGTGTGTATTCAAGTTTGAGAGGAGACAGTTGTAAATAGCGGGCAAGTGAATAGGAGTTTGAAGATTTCAGACAGAGAGGAGAGCGGTCATGAGTAGTAAAAGTCAAATTTTGTGAGACTTTATTGTGTAATAAACATTGCCATCATCACAGCAGCCCTATTACTTTTGTGTATGTATGTATCTGTACTGTACATATATTTAAATATACAACGATAGAATGGAAGGAGACTGATAAAAGATCAGAGGCAGCCAACATAATACAGAAAAGAAACCGGCAAACATTTATGGATTATAATGAGCGTACCCGCAACAGTAGTATATATGGAAGATTATTATTTTTTTTTAATTTGAATATGTCATGTGATCAATAATAATTCCTAAACATGATGATGGGCACCTACTATACTCTGGTTCACAGAAGTGGTCTTGTTTTAGTACTATGATTTATTGAAGAAATAGATATTACATAGCTTTAATGCAAGCCAAATCAAAAACAGATTTATAAAAGCAATATTTTTACTTCACTATTATTTAATTTATATTTTTGTTATTCATGTAACTGTAAAATAACATATTTTTGCCATTGAACATTTAGGCCGCACAATTCTGCTGTCTACTCACCATTTGGACGAAGCAGATTTCCTTAGTGACAGAATAGCTGTGATGCATCAAGGGAAACTTCTTTGTTGCGGTTCTCCTTCATTTCTGAAATGGTCCATTGGTGGTGGCTATAGCCTTACTATTGTTAAGAAGGAAACAGACAGTTCGGTAAAATACCTCAAATCAAATGGATATTTTGTATTTAATAGTAATTGAAATGCTTGATTAGAAACATACTTTTTGTATTGAAAAACTTATACATTGGTTTTAATCTCTTTTATTCAGTTGTTGTTTTTTTTTTTAAATAAGGAAAAAAAATTACATTTTATGATATTTAATTATAACATAAGCGATATACAAAAAAAATATTTCTTAAACACTGACATGTGTTTTGTCTTCTTTCTGATTTGTTTATCTTTTGTTACAGAATGATAATGATGAGCCTCAAGAAACAGCTGATCTGAGTAAGTAAATTTGAGGTCTCAACATTAAAGAAAATAGTGTAGTTGCGTGTGCTACGCACACAGGTTTGTGTGTGTTTTTGGAGCGAGGTCAGCGAGAGGTCAACAGTCTGGTCATTTCTGGACGACGGATATTGTATTTATAGAAATTATGATCGTCTAGCTATTTCGATTGTAGACAGAGGTAGAAAGTTCGAGTTAGGATGTGTGCGAGTTATATAAGAGGCAGTTAGTGAGATACGGGGGTCAGTATAGAGAGTCAGTTGAGTCAATCGCAGTCACACAGTAAGTCAGTACAGTTCATTGGAGATTTTCAGTATTCATTTGAGAGAGAGTCAGTACAATTCATTGGAGAGTTGAGTATTCTTTGTAGAGAGAAGTTCATTCGTTTGAGTTAAGGAGATTATTTGATATAGTGATTATTCAGTTTACTTTGGATTTATTTTACTGTTTCATATCAATTGTGATGTGAATAAATTAATAATAAACCATGGAACATGAATTTAAGTTCTTATGTCATGATGTATTGATTGTGGACATGTAAGAGAAGTGTGTGTTACATGACAATAAGATACTAGCACACATCAGTCAGGACAGCGATTTAGAGCAAATATACCTCAACATGTTACTTAAAGACACTACACCACATTAAGAACGTTACATGGCGGCAACGGTGTCTCAAACCAGTCCTTTAAGAACGTTACACATTAATAATAAATACAGATTTATGGTTTTAAAAAAAGATATTTTCTAAATGCCCTATTGTTAATAAGAGCTTTAAATATTTTTTTTTTAAATAAACAGAGACAAAGAGTACAGATGCAGCTATCCTTGACTTCATTCAGTCTTTATGCCCTAGTGCTACTCTTGTAGAGCAGGTTGGATCGGATTTAACCTTTAACCTTCCCAAGAATCCTGACAGTATACAAGTACCATTCCACCAGTTTTTCAGACAATTGGATCAGTCAGTAGAGCAGCTCTATATAGCCAGCTATGGAGTGTCAGATACGTCTTTAGAGGAGGTGTGTGTATTTTTTTTTAAATCTTGTTGTTTGTACAAATTAACAAATTTGTCTCAATAGTCTCTTAAAAATAATTAACCACTGTCTTAGTATAAAGTGAAATGACACGCTCAAATTGTTTCTGGAATAAGAAACACCATTGCAATAACTTATTGGAGTATGTAAATTAACAAACCTCAATTTAACGAACTCTGAAATATTTAATTCATTGCGAAATTGTTATTTAAAATGTACTCGTACCAAAGTCTTAAATCCTTTAAAAAAAAAGTATGTCACATTCATTATTTTATAGGTATTTTTAAAGTTGACTAAGGATGCTGATGATGCTGCAGAAACTGACTCTATCATAAATCCAGTGGTAAGTCACAGAGACAGAGTTACACCTTCAGATCTTCGTGAATCAGCGGAATCAGGTAGAACTTTTTTTTTATATAAAACTTGTACACATTTTATTATCTTACAGAGTCTATCTTATATACATGTTATTTTTATTTATTTTTTTTAACTTTCATAGGAATATCACATGCCCCTGTTGATACAAGCAAGAGAAGAACTGGTCTTCTTCTGTATTGTACTCAGATTTTGGCTCTGCTATTAAAGCGTTTTCACCATTATCGCCGTAACTGGCGTATAATTTTGTCAGCCATTTTCCTGCCACTTTTGTTCCTTTTAGCTGCATTAGGTTTTGGCTCAGTTAGAGTCAGTGAAGGAGATCCTAAAGAACTTGTTTTAGATCCTTCAATATATGGACCTAAAACTTACTCATTTTACAAGTAAGTTTATGTATGTTACTAGTAAATTTATGTATGTTTCAACTTAGTTTATGTATGTTACAAGTAAGTTTATGTATGTTTTAAGTAAGTTTACGCATGATTTTTTTTCATTGTAAATTTTATATTTTGATGCTTTTTGCTTAGCTTGGATGTTCTCCATTAACCATGTACAGTTCCTAAAAGCTATGAAGACCGATAGAGAACAAAATCAATTTTTAATTGGTTTTTCAATATACCTCCTTTCAGTTTTTAGTATTAAAAAAATCTACTTTTTTATTCATTGGCTTGATTTAAATTATCTATATTTTCAGAGATTCTGTAAATAATGCCTATACAAATAAACTTGTTGATCAGCTGACATCAAGTGAAGTGGGATATGGTACTGCTTGCATGAAGGACGTACATCAGAAGTACTTTAAGTATGTATGACACTTGTATACAAATACAAAACCTTGTCATTTTTTTGTTCATACTAATCTTAGTTTAGTAAGATGAAGATTTAAAAAAAAAAATTACTCAGGTTGCATATTTTAATTAATTTTTCTATGTATTCACATGTTTATCAAATATTATAATTATTTGAGCCATAAATCTAATCTAATTATCAGCAATTAATTCTCTAACATCCATTTTGAGCACACATGATAAAAATGTATATCCACTTCAACTTCTATTTAATCCTGTATAGAGATGCGCATTGTGTTGGTGACCAACCATGGTACAATTACTCTAAAGAAATGTACTATGTACGCTGTGTTGATGCTCGTCAAGTCCTCACACCCATGCCTGACCCCTACACTGTTTATGAAAAAAATGTCCAGGCTGACAATTACATTCAACACATCAAAGATTGGAGGATATCATTTTATTTGATGAGTACATTCAATGAATACAAGCAAAACAGGTTTTTATGATGGTTTTTTTTTCTTTTGTTTTTTATAGAGCTGCTGTTCGATTAAAAAAATTGATCGCAATTAACGCATGATTAAAATTTTTATCGCAAATTAACGCACATTTTAATCGACACAATATAATACATTTGTTTGTACTCAAACTAGTCGTACATATCCCCCTCCACTTCCCATCGAATGCATCCCATATGTGCCTTTCCTTCATAAAATAATAATATAGCAAGAAAGTATTTGCTCCCTTATTGTTAACGCTGGTTTTTTTTATACCCCCCCCCCCCTGTCCATCCCAGTTTAATTTTAGACACAGCTGCAGAAAGATGACGTCACTTACCAACCACAAGTTACATTGTTTCAAAGCCATGACACTTGTCAATCAAACTATAACACGTGCAGATGTTCACTAATTGTATCATTCAGGGTCATAAGTTTGAAATAAGAAATAGCAATCCTATTGTTTCAAGGTCATATCGCTGCTATGATTTTATGCAAACGTGACAAACGGGGGTCTTTTTTTTTTCTTGTTTTTTTTGTTTAAATCTCGTCTGATCTGGTTATAGAATTGGGTTATTTACTGATTTTTTAATTTTTTCTGCAACTCTGAAATAAACAGCTTTTGGGTAAAATTTAACGCATTTAGGTGTTTGTGTTAAAAAATGTAATCGCATTTTTTAACGCATTAATTACGCTTTAATTGCAGTAAATCAACAGCCATATATAAAATTTAACTCAGTATCACAATAATTATGAAAAATACAGCCACTGTCTCGGGAACAGATGTATTATTAGTTCAGCTGTTGCAGACGAGCAAGATAATATCCTATCAAAATACGATACAAAATTATGCGCAAAAAAATTATACACAATTTCTAGATTCTTGTTATTTTGATCTAATCATAAACGGGTTCATTATACCTTCAACAATACACTATAGTACCTCCACCAATACACTACAGTATATAATGTTAACTAGTGAATGAAAGTTTTCTCTTTTTACACTGACAGGGAAGGGAGCAGGAGGATTACTTGTCGAAGGGCTAAATAACCAAAACATCTTCATTATATATTACAAGTGGGGCTTCAGTTGACATACCTGGGGGTGAGGGTATGTGCGAATTGCGGCAGGGTGGGGGTGGTAGATCTACTCAATAAGTGGACGGAACTTAAACTTCAAATGGTTGAGTGAAATTCTGTTATTTATCGATTTGGTGAACTTTCCGCATTTGGTCAAATTAAGGCATTTAAGTGTTGCGTTAAAAATTTTAATCGCAAATTTTTTTTGACGCGTTAATCGCAAATTAACGCAGTTTAATCAGCAGCCCTAGTTTTTTAATGTAATTATTTATCATAGTAAACTATTGGGAAAAAATAATTATTAATCAGTTTATTACAAGAAGCAAAATATCCTTTCTGTTGGAATCTTTAAACTGCTCAAGATGTTCGTAATATTTTGTCAGAAATACGATTTTTCGTATTTTAAATATTTAGAATTTTTGTAGATAACTCATCAAAAACCAGCAATCAGATTAAGGCTCAGATTAGTGATAAAACAATGAGTGAAAAAATTCGCTCTTAGCAGTTAGTATTTGAAGTGAAATATTGAAAGTATAAGAAGACTTTGTAAGGTTGAAATTTGGATTTAAAAAATACCAGATAAAGTCAATATTGCAGTGAAAAGAACGATAGCAGACCACTTTGAACTTTTAATATACCCATTGCAGATATGCTTGTTTAAGTTGGTTAGTTTTATAATGCTTATATTCAGCATATTTTGTTACGATAAAATTCTTTCCCTAACCCTTTCTAATGATATTTAGCTTACTTAAAAGATGGTCATAAATTTCCATAAAAAAGTTTGGGCCTTTAGAAAAATTTCAGAGTACCTCTTCACATTCTCACTTCTTAAGAGCTTGTCATTTCTCAATTTATTTCATGTGTCCTCTGACCACCTTCAAACAAATGTTGGGGTTCTCTCCTGCAAGTTATATGAATTACAAAAGATAAATTTTGAAATTTTCATTGCATGTTCTTCCTTAAATCACAGTTTAAGACTCAGCAATACTTTGTGAAACAATTTTTGTTTGCAATATTTTTATTGAACTTCAGCATTTTTATTTTACAGATTTGGAGGTTGGTCTTTTGAACCAACAAATGATGCTAAATCTATTGATCCTTTTGTCTGGTTCAATACTAAAGGCTACCATTCTATGCCATCTTATTACAATGCTCTTACCAATACTATTTTAAGATCTCAGCTGCCACCTGGTGAAAATCCTGATGAATATGGTAAAAATATTTCTCTGCCATTTTTTATTTAGTTGATGTGTTATACTATTAATAAGTTATATTAAATTTATTGAATAATTTCTATAAATAGGTATAACAGCAGTAAATCATCCAATAAGACTTGGGCGTGCTCCTTTGAATGTCAAGACTTTGTAAGTAACAAAAACAATCATTATTGTATTACTTGTAATAGACCCTATGAAAAATTATGTTTTGAACAAATAACTGCTGATAAATGGAATACTTCATTAAATATTATCTAATTCATTCATTCTGCTAGGAAAACTGATCTCAGTATACAAAACTTTACAATATATACATAGGTGAATTAAAAAAACAGACCTTACTCATTCCAGCATATTTTTATTAAAAGGCAAAATATTCATCAGACTCTATGCATGTTTTAATGATTTAGTGTTAAGTTCTTCTGCATATCTATTTAATTTGCTTTTTTATATTATTTTTTATAAGTTCAAAAGGATTATCTAAGTCAATATTTGTCAAATTTTTTTTACCAAAATTTTTTTTTAAACTACTTATTTAAGCTATATTCAAATGTAATGCTTATGAATATTTCTAGACAAGGAGATGCAGCTGATGCTGGTCTGTCTATTGTCATAGTGATTGCCTTCAGCTTCATCCCATGTGGCTTCATTCTGTATATCATAAATGAGAAAGTCATGAAAGAGAAACAACTTCAGGGCATCAGTGGCATTGGAATAGTCTCATATTGGCTGGTTGCCTTTATCTGGGATATGGTCAGTTTGTTGTTTTGATGTAGCACATCTCTCTGGTCTCAATAATCCAGCCTTATGGGCAATTAGTATACAAGAGCTTAGCAGAATATTTAGAATTTATTGCTTCAATCTACTGTCCTGATTATTGAAAAAAAAATGAAATTTGTTTTATTTTCAGCTGATTTACTCTTTTACATCTGCCTTGGCTGTGGTTATTGTAGTAATTGTCAAAACAGACTCCTTTTATTTGAGGGACAATTTAATCGCATTTTTTGTTATCCTGTTGCTTTATGGGTAAGAAAAATTATGGTTTTCTTTCTCTCTTCATGAAATTGATTAAAGTATATGAAAAAAAAAATTTCATACTTATATCATAATTTTCAGATGGGCTGTTCTCCCTTGCCTGTATTGCTTGAGTCATTTATTTAATAAAGGAAGCACAGCATACCTGGTGACTTTCTGTATCAATCTGTTCTTGGCTATGGCTACTGTGTTGTCATTGTTAGTCATGCAGCTATACAGGGATTCAGAAGTAAGTCTCTGAAATATTTATTATTTTAGTGCAAGTTTTGAGTTAATTAAAAAAATGTTATCATTGTATTGTGAAAACATTGTCTGCGGTTTCTTTTACTGTGTTTTTTTTTTGTAACATTGACCTTTATAATTTATTTACTACTTACAGACTGTGTGGACTGCTTTCAAAATATGCAGATATCTCTATCTCATCTTTCCACAATATTCTCTTGGTCAAGGCTTGATGGAAATGGCCTCCAATACAGTCATTTACAAACTCTTTTTAAGGTAGGCATGAGTTGATTGTTGTCAACTTGAAGTGACATGAAATAAAAATACCAAGGTATTTAACATACACCTCACACATCTTCACAATGACTGCTGCCACCACTACTTTATTGCCTCACAGAACCATTGCATTTCAAACAACAAACTAATGTGAAAAAAATCTTAATTTTAAAAATGGATGAATTCAGCAAAATGTCGTCTCAGATGACGACAAATCATCAAATTGTGCTGTTGTTGTTTTTTTTCAACTACATTGGTATCTTTTTTTTTCCTGCTTTGATGTGTTTTTATTGTTCATGTATTAATGTTTTCTGTTGGTTAAAATAGGTCTTCTTGTTGATGGACAACCATTTTGTGAATAAAACTGAAAATTATTTCCTGTTTCTATAATAAAGTGCCCCAATCTAAATAATACCTTAGAAAGGCAGTGTTGATGGGAAGTCCATTACAGCCCACTGGCTAGGTTGGAAATATCCCCAGAAAAACATGCTGTTAGAATGGATTGCATTAGTAATGCGGGGTATCACTGTAATAAATTAATACTGTTAACAGTAAGTCATTATAGAAAACATTTTTGAAAAATAATGAAGTCCTAAAATAGTTCTGACCCTATCTTTATTTTTATAGATTCAATGATGACAGATATGAAAGCCCTTTTTCAGAAAATATTTTAGGATGGAAAATTCTTGCTTTGGCTATTCAAGGGGTCTTCTTCTTTATTTTAAATCTTATTCTAGACGTCATGAGGAGTCCAGTGATAAGGTTAGTGTATCATAACTTAACAATGTTTCTTTTTTTTTTCAATAGATTTAAATCATTTTACACAACAGGTGCTAAAGACTATTGAAACAAATTTCCATTTGAAAATATGTAGTTTTTTTTTCATCCCTACCTTCTGAAATTAGATTGCCAAATAGAAACAAGAAACTTGACTACATGCATGAACCAGAAGATGAAGATGTTGCCCGAGAAAGAGAGAGGATTCACAACGGGCAAACAGATGATTTACTGGTTGTTGACAACTTATCTAAGGTCTGCAATAACTCTGTTATTGTTTTTATTAAAGACAAAGTATTGTTGCGACTTGATATTTCACAGAATGACACACACACAGGACACGTGGGTTCAATAGTTGAATAACAAGATTTATTCAACAGTCTACAAGAGTAGGTTATAATAGTCCAGGCTAAAACAAAACAACAAAGTCCATTATGCGTACAACTAATCCAGTTGAAACGAGTCTACGTGTTATCTATCGCTGGCGATGTGCTGATAACGAACTCGCGGCATCAACAGACCTGGTCTCTCGTTGTCCCTTCTTCGTTCGTCGTTCTCCACTCGAACGTTCGACCTGTTCGTCCGTCCCTTCTTTTCACATCATAGTTCCTTTTATAGGCAGTCTCACCCACGCTAAACCATCGTTTTCCCGCCAAAATGGAGGGTGAAGGTCATTGCGTGGGCGTGCAGGTGGCAAATAACACTATTGCATCACTTGTACTAAGGCGTGGGGGGGGTGAACGACCGAATTAACAATGTGTAGGCGTACAAAAGTGATTGCATCATTCACCTCGGGCAGGGGTGCGAACGGGGGACGGGGGTGTGAAGCAGAGTTATAACAGTATTTTATTTTTAGAACTGTTTGTGCTTTTATAAGACAATAATTTTTTTTTTTTTGCTTGTTAAAACTCATTATTATAACTCAAAATGTTAAGGTTATTGAAATTATTATTTACGCAACTTATGGCAATAGATGCATCATATTTTAGGTATACAAGAGAAACTGGAAAAAATTTGTTGCTGTTAATCACATCAGCTTTGGTGTACCTGAAGGAGAGGTAAGTCAAATTTAGTTTTGACTTTTACTAACAGATTATCTTTTGTCAAAATTAAATGGTGAAGTCTGTGTTCACATATACATTTATTTCTTGTGTTTAGTGTTTTGGACTACTTGGTGTCAATGGGGCCGGAAAGACAACTACTTTCAGAATGTTGACAGGTGACTTATTGCCGGCAAGTGGGGAAATCAAACTTAAAGGAAAACGGTACAGTGTGAATGGATATTTTCTTTTAGCTCAATACATTTGAGATTATAAATTTATATCTATTCAAATAAATTGTACTGAGGAAAACAAAATAATGAGAAGCTAAATGTAGAATGATTCATAATTTTACACATAAATAATCCTGATGACTTAAATTGTATTTAGAATTTTTTATTTTCACATGAATTCTTTTTTAGAATGTCACATAATGATAGAAACTTCAGACAAAATGTTGGCTACTGCCCACAAGAAGGAGGTTTAGATGAATATCTCACAGCTGAAGAATTGTTGAATTTTCATGCACATCTTCGTGGATTTAATACAGCACAAACTAAAGTTGTAAGTATTTGTACAAAAAAAAAGACATTTATTTTCAATACGATAAAATATTTCACTAATCATAAACATTTCATGTGTTTAATGTTAGCCTGTTTGCAACATTGACCTAAAAAAAAAGTTCTTTCACAAGGCAGAACTTTTAGAAAACTGCTTAAAAGATTCAGCAATAATTTTATGCTAGTTAAGTATGTCCCAAATAAAAACTTTTTGAAAGTTTGAATCCTTCAATCAATAAAAATCTGCTATCTACCAAACTTCTAATCAATGTAAACATGTGAACTTCTTACAGAGAATCAAAAAAAATATATAGCATTCTGTGTATCTTTATTTTGACAACAGGCAGCAAAACCTTAGAGCAAATAAAAAGCTGTGATGTTAGTTTATTAAATGAAACAGTAGTGGGCTTATTATTAAGACAAATATTTTGTTTTTCAACATTATGCGGCACAATATTTTTAAACAGCAAAATTTACTGGTGTCACATTTTTAATAAATGTTGTTGTTTTTTTATTCACTATTTATTTAAGCTTGTACCTGACCTTCTTGACCAACTTGCTTTGAGCCAGTATGCTAAAAATCCAGTACACACCTACAGCGGTGGCACAAAGCGCAAACTTGCATTAGCAGTAGCTCTCCTGGGCAATCCATCTATTTTATATTTGGTTAGTTCATTTGATGAAAATACATCTAAAATTTTTTATATGTACTAAAAGATTATTTATTAATGTGTTTTTTATGTTTTGAAATAAATAATTCTACATTATCAAACCGTATGTTTTCATAATGTTTTGGGTGAAATAATTCTACAATATCAAATTATATGTTTTTATATTGTTTAGGATGAGCCAACAACTGGCATGGATGCAGCCACCAGAAGATTAGCCTGGAAATGTATTGCTAGAGCTAACAAAAATGGACAGTCAGTTGTGCTGACTTCTCATAGGTACATTTTTAAAGATTCTCACTTATAAATTGCATTGTATCCTTTTTTTTAAATGCTATAAATGCTGTATTATTTGTGCTTGTTCATAGCAGATAGTTTTTTAAAATGTGTATTATTGTCTGAAAATTATTGAAGGTAATTCAAATGTACACAGTTGTTTATATATCTACTTCTTTATATTAGCTTGAAATTCCGCACATACAAAAAAATATAACAAACTTAATGAAGTAAAATTTAAAGCAGTGTCATTTCCAAATTCACTTAGGGAATATTCATTAAGAAATTGTGTCAATTAATGTCCTTTTTTTACACTGTATAATCTTTAACATCTCAGTAAATGATCAATACATGTACATGTATTACTATGTTTTTTGTTGAAAGATTACCTTTATAATTCATGTATTTTCTGAAATGTCTGATTTAGAAATGTTTTTCTAAACTAAACAAATAAAATTATTTACAAAAAACACAGGCTTTATACTACAGTTATGTTAATATAACTAATTAATTTTTATGACCAATCTAGTTTATTTATTTTTTTTAGTATGGATGAATGTGATGCATTGTGTTCCACCATAGCCATCATGGTGAACGGTGAAATCAAATGTATTGGAAGCCCACAACATTTAAAACATAAGTAAGTTGTCGTTATAAAATAAATTGTTGCTGGTTGGTTCTGCTAATGTCTAGGAATTAAGTATGGCATATTTTAGAATACATTTAAAGTTACCAAATGAAAAAAACATTTCAAATTATAGAGCCATTTTTTTTAATTTATTGTTGTTGATCAGGATTTCCTCTTTGCACCATCTACTTAAAATTGTATTTTCATGCATATAGCAGTAATTTCAAAAATGTTATTCCCTACAGATATGGAGATGGATACACTGTAGTAATGCATGATGGAGAAAAACCTCTTAAGGATGTCACTCAAGATTTTCTGAATAAATTTCCAGGAACACTAATCAAGGTATTCATGGCACTCAAACTCATGAAACTTTTTTTATATGTAGTCTTAGGCACATTTTATTGGTAGGTTTCTAATTATTTTATTTTACATTATTCCTTATTTGGTATTGTCCAAATTTTCAGGTAAAAAATCACAACACTGTAGAGTTGAGTGTCCCTAAATCTTCACGAGCTGTTGCAGACATCATGGATTACTTACAGTCTGCACAAGATAATAAATTGATTGGATACTATTCATTGTCTCAGACAACGCTTGATTCAGTAAGAATTTGACTTTATTATTTTTTTTTATTTTAGTTTGATTGTTACTTGCATCTACAGTCATCATAATTTATAATAGGAATCTCAAACTCATCATATTGTTTTATAACTTTTTATAATTTATTCCTATTAGACTTAACTTCACCAACTGGTTAATTTTTTTTTTCAAATTATCATTACTGTGCAGGTCTTCATAAGTTTTGCTGAAGAACAGGACAACTATTAAGATGATTCCACCACCAGATCATCCAATACAGAAAGCAAGCGTGGCTCCTTTACTGACTCAGATTCTGCATCTTCTAATGAGTATACAAATAACCCAAAAGGATGACAGAATTTTATTTACAAATCCTGTCTTCCAAGATGATGATGGTGTCATACTATCTCACGGAGCAACCTTTAACCAAAGTAATTATGCACAGAATATTCCGTTAAGTGCAGATGAAAGTGAAGGAGAATACAATACCAAGTTCTAAATAAAATATTTTACCATAAGACATTTTCTTTTGAAAATCTTTATAATCAGCCTCCTGATACAGACATGTACTGGATGTAATTCAAGAAGTATGACAGAACTTTTTATGCAACATTCAGTGAGACAATAACATTAAAAAAAATGTCATTAAATTTTTGTACAGCTCATATAGAATTGTTTATAGGCATAAATTAATTTTTTTCTTAATATAATTGTGGTTAGACTTAAATTTACACACTTATTATGTGTATATCACACAAATGTACCTTTATAGTGCACTACAAATTAATTATAGAAACAGCTAGATGAAACATTTCATGGTGATGTTTTGTTTTGATAAATATATAAAAATGTGTAATTTAAAAATGTGATATTGTTCCTTTGTTTTAGTGCCAGTTGTTAAAATAGACATTCTAAAATTCCCAGCTCGGGAAAAAAATCTTTCTTCAAAGCTTTTGATTATTTTGCCAGTATTCATCAGCTGAGATTTAGCTAAATAAATCTTCTGCTTTACTAGGATAATTTTATTTATCCAATTGATTAAAAAGATTCTAAAATATGATCGTCAGTTTCACATAATTTATGTAGATTATTTAAATATTAATCATGAATCAATAAATATGTGTGAAAATAAGAAGTCTAAAATTTATTTGTGCAAAATGTTTTGCTCAGGGTAATTACTACCAAATATATAGTATTAAGCAGATAAGCAAGCAACAGTGTTATAATGATAAATTACATTTAAAACAAATTTTTTTTTTTTTCATGGATATTGAAATTCATAGGGCTTTTTTATAAATAAATTTATTTAACTTAAAGTGCCTCAGTCATATAAATATACGTGATGTTGATCATCACCTTTTTCATTACAAAATTATGTTTTGTTTATATTATATATATATATATATATATATATATATATAGGTGTAATGTTTTATTTTGGAAAAAAAAACCTATGTTGTATTTTTTTATTTCAAGACAACTAATTGTTTTTTTTTTTAATTTGGAGTGCCCTAATTAAAATATATGATGATGGATTCTAATACAAAAAAGAATTAAATGGGTGGACTTTTTCAGACACTTCCAAGAATTTAGAATGTTGAAACGTTTAAATAATGGAAATGTTTGAAAAACTCTGGGCTTTTGGTCCAGAAGTTAACCAATTAAAGTTAGGCTTTTTTCCTTTATTAGCATAATCTTTTTTTCATGCAGCCATAGTAAATTTTTTTCTTTAATAAAGACATTAGAATTTACTTTATGTTTTCATATATGATGTTATTATATACAAATTGATCAATGCAAAAAAAAAAAATATAACAAACATATTTCCTTTTTGCCATTTTATGTAAACTGATGATCATGTGATTTTATATATTCTACATGTACGTTTTTACATACAATCAAAATGATCTTTTTGTGTTCCTCGGGATGTGTATTTATATTTCATTTGTTGTTAATAAAGACTGATCATCTCATTTTCAATGTCAGAAACCTGTTGGATTTTCTTATGGGCTTTCTTTGTTTTGTTTGTTTTTTAATTTTCTTATTTTTTTTCAAATTTTTTCATGCAAGTTCAGTTACAGGCAGTTGTAATAAGTTTTTTAGTTTTTTTTTCTCCTTAAAAAGTAAAATTCCTACAACTCAAAATAATTTTATCTTGCTGTTATTGTCCTGCACTGCGTTTTTGTTTTGGAAGTTAATTTTCATATCTTAAACCAAATGTCTGATGGTGAAATCACCAAATCTGATTTATTTTTGTAATATTTATATTTTACTTTGTCTGTCTTTCATTTTGTCATGTTTTGTGGTATTTTGGGAAATTTGAAATCAT
>JAGDYQ010000080.1:426913-455981 GCA_021962125.1 Bulinus truncatus
ATTGATCTCTGGGTATAAATGTGATATTCTCCCCTTCCCGCACCCCTACCCCTCATAGACTGTCAAGTAATAACCTCCGAATAGTAAAAATAAAGTGGGCGGAGCTGATACAACTTGATTCCCGTTAATTCGATTCTCCGTTTAGTTCGAATAAAAAAGATCAGATTCGATATTGAGAAAATAGTATCTGAATATATATTTGTATAAAGCAGTATCTGAGTATATATTTGTATAAAAAACTATCTGAGTATATATTGGTATAAAATAGTATCTGAGTATATATTTGTATAAAACAGTATCTGAGTATATATTGATACAAAAAAGTATCTAAGTATATATTTGTATAAACAGTATCTGAGTATATATTTGTATAAAACAGTATCTGAGTATATATTTGTATAAAACAGTATCAGATTATATATTTGTATAAAACAGTATCTGAGTATATATTTTTATAAAACAGTATCTGAGTATACATTTGTATAAAACAGTATCTGAGTATATATTGGTATAAACAGTATCAGAGTATATATTTGTATTAAACAGTATCTGAATATATGTTTGCACAAAACAGTATCTGAGTATATATTGGTATAAAACAGAATCTAAGTATATATGTTTATAAACAGTATCAGAGTATATATTTTTATAAAACAGTATCTGAGTACATATTTTTATAAAACAGTATCTGAGTATATATTTGTAGAAAACAGTATCTGAGTATATATATTTGTATAAAACAGTATCTGAGTATACATTTGTATAAAACAGTATCTGAGTATATATTGGTATAAACAGTATCAGAGTATATATTTGTATTAAACAGTATCTGAATATATGTTTGCATAAAACAGTATCTGAGTATATATTGGTATAAAACAGTATCTAAGTATATATGTTTATAAACAGTATCAGAGTATATATTTGTATTAAACAGTATCTGAGTATATATTTTTATAAAACAGTATCTGAGTATATGTTTGTATAAAACAGTATCAAAGTATATATTTGTATTAAACAGTATCTAAGTACATATTTTTATAAAACAGTATCTGAGTATATATTTGTAGAAAACAGTATCTGAGTATATATATTTGTATAAAACAGTATCTGAGTATACATTTGTATAAAACAGTATCTGAGTATATATTGGTATAAACAGTATCAGAGTATATATTTGTATTAAACAGTATCTGAATATATGTTTGCATAAAACAGTATCTGAGTATATATTGGTATAAAACAGTATCTAAGTATATATGTTTATAAACAGTATCAGAGTATATATTTGTCTTAAACAGTATCTGAGTATATATTTTTATAAAACAGTATCTGAGTATATGTTTGTATAAAACAGTATCTGAGTATATATTTGTATAAAACAGTATCTGGTATATATTTGTATAAAACAGTATCTGAGTATATATATGTATAAAACCAATCATTAGTCAACCCCGTTTTTTTTTTACTCAACTCTGACCTAAGTATATTTGTCTTCTATATCTCAATTGACAGAAATATCCTTTAAAAAATTGTATATTGTCTTCAAATCTACAAAAATATGTACAAGATTTATACTTATAGATAGATAGACATCCACGTTCTTTATGGCTTCCCTTGCATTCAAAGTATCAATATTTTGCATTGCAACTAGTAAGAGACGGGATTGTCTAAGTAGGTGCAGGCCTCGCGTGGAAAGATTCTGACGTCAGGGATACAGCCAGGAATGTCTAGGGCCCCTGGAAAAAACTGTGATGGTGGGGGGGGGGGGCTCTATCACCCGTTTTTTTTTTCAATTTAGCAGCAATACATTTCCAAAGCTTCCCGAACGTCTTGCGGGCCCATGACAAGGTTTCTATGGCGTCGGCCCAGCTTTTGTGAATACCTGACAAGGGCAAGAGTAGATAGTATCTACTAGATACCATTAAAACACGAAGTTCCCCCCCCCCCTTGTGCACTAGGCCCTAATGAGAGCAATGGGATCTAGTTGGGTTAATGACGGCAGTGAGTTCAAACTAACGACCTACTATTCTTGTTTGTTGAAACAATGCACATCATTGCACATACTATGACAGAAGAATTGTATATAGTCTGTACACCCGCCCGTTTAGTGCATGCAGAGATGTTCTTATGGGAAAGTAAACTTACTGACCACCGCTGGGCCCACCACTACGAAAAGGGCCACCTTCTAGTAAACATTTTTTTTCAATTATATAGCATTATACATATCTATATTGGAATATATAGGACTAAATAGATTATACAATATTATTTAGAACAATATAGGCCTATATCGAATTATAAAGCCCTATACATGGCTATATAGAATTATATAGGGCAATATATGATTATATATATATATATATACACACACACACATATATATATATAAATATATATATATATATATATATATATATATATATATATATATTTCTGATGGTTATATTTGGTTTGTTTTTTTGCACATAGAAAACATATCTCTTAAGTTTTTGCCAACGGCTTTTATATAACCTACCTTAGGTAGGCCCTCTGACTAAATGTATACTTTTAAGATTTCATCTGAACTGCGCACATTAGACCGCCATTGTCTTTTTATGACCTAGTTATCTCGGGGGAGTCGTAATTAACATATTTATGACGTATTGAATAACAGTATCACGTGAGTCCTATATGAAGGTTCAAATGTCCTTACCTTTGTGTTCAAGTGTTTAAAGTATTTCGTTATAGTGGGTTCGCGGAGGCTTTCCTTCACAGAGGGAGTAGCAACCCTTGTGTGCCGTAGATAATTGCTAAGCGGCAGGCCCGTAGTCAGGTCAAAGTAAGCAGGGGGGCGCCAATACCCAGCAATGGGGCTCCTCCTCATTTTAGTTACTTTTTCTCTATTTTTTCCTTTTTCTTCTTTTTTAAGCGGGGGGGGGGCACTCCACACCTAGCGGGGTGGGGGGGCACGGCCCCCCAGTGCCCCCCACCTTGGCTACGGGGCTGCTAAGCGGCAAACTCAATTTATGTAAATTTCGAAGGTGATATACATGTTCATAATAATTTTGTTATTGTTTAAATATTTGCTATTGGTAATTTTTTTTAAAAGCAAAAATAGACAGAAACGCCAGTTTGGGGAAATCCACTTTAACGGCAAATAGAACAAAAAAACATCGAAAGACATAGGTCTATATTTCAGTGAATCTCAAACTTTTTACGTCTCGTGACCCCCCCCCCCCCCCGGGACAACAGGTCTGGTTTTGCGACCTGTCATTAGAAATTGTTTTATTTTCCCGTAACGCAAAGAAAAAAACAATGATAAAAGAAAAGGAATCTGTTGTCTACATAGATTTTTTTTCCCTTTGTGCATTGCAGCTTTACAAAGTGTTACTGTTGTGACTAACAATTGAGACGTACCAGAGCTGTAATTAAACATACATGTATCAAATCTCAATCCTTTAATTATAAATTTAAATTTTTGTCGTGACCCACCTGAAATTCGTACTATGAGAACCACTGGTCTATATAATTGAGCTCCAATTTCAGTACATGGACGAGGTCTAAAGTAAACCAATCAGCGCCTTTTAAAAGAAATGCGACGCTTCGTTGATTTTTAGTGGCGGGTGCCGTTTAATGGGCTTTTTGTTATAATGTGTAGACTCAATAGTTTTGTTCTAGTAATAGGCACAGAGACCAAGTCCATGCAAGAAACTTATGGGACCATTAATTTTAACTTGATAAGATTTTACAGAGACAATCCTTACCTATCAATACAACCTCCAGCAAACTTACCCACAGAGCCGTAGCCAGCCATTGTGGCGCCCTGTGCAGGTTACATTTTTTGGCGCCCTGTGAAAGTTACTTTTTTGGCGCCCTGTGTAAGCTACATTTTTTGGCGCCCTGTGCAAGCCACATTTTTGGCGCCCTGTGTAAGCTACATTTTTTGGCGGCATGTGTAAGTTACATTTTTGGCGCCCTGTGTAAGCTACAGTTTTGGCGCCCTGTGTAAGCTACATTTTTGGCGGCATGTGTAAGTTACATTTTTGGCGCCCTGTGTAAGCTACATTTTTTGGCGGCATGTGTAAGTTACATTTTTGGCGCCCTGTGTAAGCTACATTTTTGGCGCCCTGTGTAAGCTACATTTTTTGGCGGCATGTGTAAGTTACATTTTTGGCGCCCTGTGTAAGCTACATTTTTTGGCGGCATGTGTAAGTTACATTTTTTGGCGCCCTGTGCGAGTTACATTTTTACGATCTCCTCTGAAAAGGGCAAAAAAACATTTTACTGCTCTCTTTGAGCTCACCTTCCTAGTTTGCCCCCTCCCCTGTGCGGCCACACAACCCACAGTACACTGCCTACACTACTGCGTACATGTACCTTTGAGTACGTGGAAAATCTGGACGCAGCTTTCGTTAACCTTTACTTCTCCCAGCCCTTTGGTAGATTAAAAATCCCCAGCTGCACATGTAAGTTAGTTTAAGCAATATTACTATCTTATTCTCTGAGATTAAGAAACAACAAAATGTTTCCTAATCGTCATGGCAACGAGTTGATGGAATGCCTGAAGGTATTAAAAAATTGCCAGAGCACACCAATTAGACATTTAATAGAAGAAAAAAAAACTAATTCCACCTAGTTCACACGGATATGCATGCAAGCAAACGGCAACTCAAGAATGTATCCCGTAATTTTTTTATTATTATATCATTTGACTGAACGGATCGATTTAAACGCTTTTATTATTTTTTTTTTTTAAGGTTTCTAGAATTTCATTTGCGGACATAAAATATTAACAGCGTATTTCTGACCAAGAGGACGGTAGGACAAGAGAAATGCATGATATAACCACAAAAAAACTATTCTCTGAGACACACTCTCCGAGACACACTCACGAGACTATTACAAACGTATGTATGCACGTAGACACACAGCCAGGCCCGTAGCCAGGTCAAAGTAAGCAGGGGGCACCAATACCCAGCAAGGGGACACCTTTACTTTTTCTTTATTTTTTTCCTCTTTTCTTTTTTAAGCGGGGGGGCACAGCCCACAGTGCCCCCTTGACTACGGGGCTGCACACAGCCATATACACACATATGCTCACAGAGCCGTTCTTACGTTTATGGGGGCCTAGACGACGGTATATTTGAGGGCCCTAGAGAAAAGTACATTTGGGGGCCCTAGAGAAAAGTATGTTTGGGGCCCTAGATAAAAGTATATTTGGGGGCCCTAGAGAATAGTACATTTGGAGGGCCCTAGAGAAAAGTATGTTATGGGGCCCTAGAGAAAAGTATGTTTGGGGGCCCTAGAGAAAAGTACATTTGTTGGCCCTAGATATTGTACGTTTGGGGCCTCTAGACAAAGGTACATTAAGGGACCTAAGAAAAGGGTACATTTTCTGGCCCTTAGCAAAAGCCGCCGCCGGGGAATCCTAGCCGCCGTAAAAAAAAATCTTTGACATTTAGGGCCCCCTTTGACAAGAGTTTAGATTAACGATCCTGTACAGTCTTTCAAGTCCTGCTATAATCTTTAAACTCTCTCGAATTATATCTCTATGAACTAGCTGACAGCTCTTGAGTTACAAGAGGGTTCAGAAAAAATTGTAATTTTTTTTAAAAAAAAAGGGAACCTATAGGCAATTATTGGCTTCCGGCCAAATTAAAATCCCTATCCCGGGGGGGGGGGGGGGGGCAGCAGAGACGCTTCCTCAGTAGCAGGTTCTCAAGGCATTGGACTAGTTGGCCTATTCGTAAGACATAGACAATGCATAACTACAGTTACACTCAAGTGACCAGAGACCTTTAGATGTGGACCTATGAATATAGTGCCCCCCCCCATTCTATTGACAATCTTTTCAATCTTACCAAATGATTTTCGTAATAGCCGCAGCACTATCATTTGTTGGAGTAGGGGGTTAGGTGGGGGGGGGGGGGACAGAATGCTCTTTAAAATTCTCTGTAAATGAAATGACACTATAACACATACATTAACACACAGACAAATATATTCACAAATACGCTAAAATTATATTTTTTGTCATTCTCTAATTTATGCTACTATTATATTCTGACGACTGTTGGTGAATATGAAGATAAGGTGTATTCCCATTAAAAAGTTATGAACATTTATTGTCACAACCCCCCTCCCATTACGTTTCGTCTTGCTGAATACCCCCCCCCCCCCAAAAAAAAAACAACTTTAAACAAACAATTATTGGCTAGTCTTACTTATTATAACTCTCACCTAAATCATCAACCATTGGTTGTTGTTGTTGTTGATGATGTTGTTATATTAAAACATGTCACGTGTAGCCTATATTTAAATGTCCGATAGCTTTGTATTTTTCTTATATATTTTCAACAATTTGAGATATAAAAGTTCAACCTAGACGATTTCCTCAATGATCCTATTTACTGTAATACATCAAGGCCTATTTTCTGTATTACATCAAGGCCTATTTACTGGATTACATCAAGGCCTATTTACTGGATTACATCAAGGCCTATATACTGTAATACATCAAGGCCTATTTACTGTAATACATCAAGGCGTATTTACTGGAATACATCAAGGCCTATTTACTGTAATACATCAAGGCCTATTTACTGGGATACATCAAGGCCTATTTACTGGAATACATCAAGGCCTATTTACTGCAATACATCAAGGCGTATTTACTAGAATTCATCAAGGCCTATTTACTGGAATACATCAAGGCCTATTTACTAGAATACATCAAGGCGTATTTACTAGAATACATCAAGGCGTATTTACTGTATTACATCAAGGCGTATTTACTGTAATACATCAAGGCCTATTTACTGCAATACATCAAGGCCTATTTACTGGAATACATCAAGGCCTATTTACTGCAATACATCAAGACCTATTTACTGCAATACATCAAGGTGTATTTACTCGATTACATCGAGGTATATAGTTTGTTAGTTTTTTATCCAGAAAGGAATTTGATCGATATATCCATAAAAATGAATTTTTTTCCCTGATTTTTTTTAAAACTTCATTACACTATGAAAAAAAAATCACCAAGTAAAATTGATTTAAAAAAAAAAACAAGCAATTAAGCCTGTTCCATTCTGGACACAGGACGTGTTAGCGCATTTTCATGTTATGTATCAGTACGTTTGTTAGCTTTCAGTAAATATTTGTAAATTTTGGAAATGTTTATAAATTCAATTGTGTGTTGCATATATCTGTAAAAAAAATATTATTAAGACGTTTCTTTATATTTGAAAAAAATTATTTTCTCTTAAATCTAACTACAAGTGGTTTGTGGTTACTGAAATAGGACTCATAATTGAAAACATTCGAAATTGTAGTCATTTAATCGTCTGAAAACTCCGTCGATTGTTGCATAGCTCTGATACTTTCAATTATGTGAAGCTTACTATTTCATTTGATGGGTTTCTTAATAAATCTTGGTGAAACTACGTGCTGCAGTATTTCGCACCAAATGAATGGGTTATTGAACGTACAATGTGTAGAATGGGGCCATATATTAATATATAAGCCCCTTAGGAGCCCTGAAGCCCGACCCTCAGAGGTCCTATCGCGAAATGAACTTTTGATGTACACATGGCAGGCCAAGACCTACAAAATGATATATACATCATGGGTCTAGGACTTATGGTTGTTGAGATCTAGGGTGATGACAGACAGACAGACAGACAAAACGGGGACAATAGAGCATTTTTTTTCGAAAATGCTCTAAAAAATGGCGGCCTCGCAGGCAATTATCTCTGGATGTCTTCACAGTTTAATGTTTGGTTTTTTTTATCTGCCCCTTTTAAAGAAAATCTTAATTGAATTTTCGCAAACGTAAGATTTCTTCCAGATAATCTCAACAACTAATTAATTATCGGGGAATGTTTTGTCGCTGCGAAGATTGTCCTGGTCAGAGGGAACTTCAAAGACGTGTCCGGTGTCCCTTGACCGTGTCATCCCAAGTGTGCTGCAGCGATCTGTAATAAAATGACGTCAAATGGTGGGAGTGACATGAACGAAGAATTCGAAGTGGTACAGCAACTCTCTTTCTCAACTTTCAGTTATACTAAAACATATGTGTGTATCTTTCTCAACCATTAGTAGTATTACAGAGTGCCATGTGCACAGCCACATATATAGAACCTCTAACAAACAATTTTGTTCATTCTCTGCGGTATTATTTTCTGGAATCTAGTGACACACGGCAAAATGATATTTTGTTTTTGTTTTTGTTTTTTTTTTTTACGTTCGTCACAGTAGGTTGAGACTAAATCGGTAAAATAATTCGCAATGTGAGAAAATGAAGGGCCGTAGAGAGAGGTGGGGGAAGGGTTCAACCCAAATAATAATCAGACCCCGGGCCTTTGTGGGCCAGAAATAAGTTAAATAATTACCGGTAATTTATATTTGAGTCCACGCTTTTCAGTTATTATAGTCTATATAAATATTTCTATGATCTAATTCTTTTAAAATAAAAGTCTTTTAATATTTTTTTTTATTTCTTCAACGAAGCTAGTCAATTATTTCTTTTATTTGATGACCGGCATTTTTTTGTAATAGAACTAAATATTAGGGATAGTTTCGGACGGTCGTTCCATTTGACATTTCTGCCCTTCACCCCATCATCCCAACTCGAGAACCACCGAGGCCACCCAAATTCTCTGATCTTGGCACATTCTCTTGTGAGCTCTCTGTCCACACCCACGGGCCGTGCTTGGGATTTAGTCGACTGCCCGGTCAGTCACATGCATGTTTGAGCATCTTAAAACATTATATATTTATTTCTGATTCACACACACACACAGAAAACCATTTACCCCCCCCCCCTCCCATTCCCCCCACCTCCATTTCCCTCCACAGCAATTGACGCATCTGGCAATTACGGACAGAAGACTAAACTTGATAAAAAATATATTTATAATACTAAAAAACTTCATTTGTAAAGCTTAGCGAGGTGTATTACACATAGCTCGACGATAAGACTCCTTAATACCTTCGAATCCTCTGGCTGTCTTGCGACATCTGGCTTGGTCCCATTATCTCCATTTCCCGTCGAATCAGGTGATAATGAAATGGTTTTTCCATCAATCTGTATACTACGTGTACAACTTTCTAAATTGAAGTCTGTATCACACTGTGCTAGTCATTCAGACAACAGGCAGGAATAGACGTCTGTATTACACTACGGTCTTCAATCAGACAACAAGCAGGAATAGAAGTCTGTATTACACTACGGCCTTCAATCAGACAACAAGCAGGAATAGAAGTCTGCATTACACTACGGTCTTCAATCAGACAACAAGCAGGAATAGAAGTCTGTATTACACTACGGTCTTCAATCAGACAACAAGCAGGAATAGAAGTCTGTATTGCACTGTGCGAGTCATTCAACAACAATGACGATGACAACTTGCTCACTTGGGCCCGAGGGCCACCCTTCAGATACAAGGTAGGGTCTAAAATTCCTTACAATTTATGTAATCCAGATTTAGGGCCCAAAAGACAAGGTAGCGTCTAACAGCCTTTACAATAAAAATAATCCAATGTAGCCTGTTATATATTTTTCCTAATTAAACTACATAGGAGCTGCAACATAACACATACAAATACGTAATTGAAGTATTTTATAAAACATAAAATGATGAGATTTAACTTTTTTGGTGAAGAGGGCCGTTTTTTATGGATAGTCGATTTAGAAACAGCCTAGGCTTCGACTAACAACGGTCCCCAGTACGAGACGAATGTCCATCAGACGATGCCCACTACTCATCCTGCAACAGATGGTCACTTTTGGTCAAATAAAATGTAATGAATAGTCACGTATTTTTAAACACTGACAATTTGTTTTATAAATTTTGGAAACATGCTTCATTTTACATACAGGATATATTTAGAATGGTTTTTTGTTTTTTTCTGATGTTTTAAAATTTTCGCATCGTTAAAATTTGACCTGCGTGGAAATATTTTTTACAACCCGGGGGAGGGGGGGGGCATTTATAAATATCTTACAACATATTGGGCTGAAATTGGCTATTTACTATATGAAATTATTTCAGTCGTGCACGCTGTGTGAGATGGAGTACAGGTAGACACTGCAACAATTTAGAAAGTAAAACAAACAAGCAATTAAGCCTGTTCCATTCTGGACACAGGACGTGTTAGCGCATTTTCATGTTATGTATCAGTACGTTTGTTAGCTTTCAGTAAATATGTGTAAATTTTGGAAATGTTTATAAATTCAATTGTGTTATGCATATATCTGTAAAAAAAATATTATAAAGACGTTTCTTTATATTTGAAAAAAAAAATTTTTCTCTTAAATCTAACTACAAGTGGTTTCTGGTTACTGAAATAGGACTTATAATTGAAAACATTCGAAATTGTAGTCATTTAATCGTCCGAAAACTCCGTCAATTGTTGCATAGCTCTGATACTTTCAATTAAACTCTGAACACAAGCTTACTATTTCATTTGATGAGTTTCTTAATAAATCTTGGTGAAACTACGTGCTGCAGTATTTCGCACCAAATGAATGGGTTTTTGAACGTACAAGGTGTAGAATGGGACCATATCTCTATACTTATAAGACGCATTTGTTGTCTGTCTGTCTGTCTGTCTGTCTTTTCCCTTATAACTCAAGATCCAGACAACCAAAAAACGTGAAATTTGTTACACATACACACTATTACATGGGGAAGGTTATAGGACAGGTTTCGTTTCATCTGGATGGGTAGTTTAACTTGAATTAATTTTTTTTTATTTTAGTATTTTACTATATTAAAGTAATCTCGACGGCGCAATAAATAAAATTCCTCTGTGACGTCATTTCCCGATGATCGAATAGAACTTGCGCGCTGGTGCTGTATTGTGATGCAATGAATTGTTGATGTTTTTTCATGCTTCCCTATTTGTACAGCTTGAGGAAGTTAAAGGAATGAAGAAGGATTTTAGAAGAAGTGTTAAGCCATAATAATAAGTATATATATATATATATATATATATATATATATATATATATATATATATATATATAGAGAGAGAGAGAGAGAGAGAGGGAGGGAGGGAGGCAGAGATAAAGAGAGAGAGAGGGGGCAGGGGGGAGAGAGAGGAAAGGAGGGTAGGAAGGAGGGAGGGAGGGAAGAGAGGGAGGGAGGGGGATGGACAGGGGGAGAGAAGGAGGTGGAGAGAGGGAGGGAGATGGGAGAGGGGGGAGAGAGGGAGAGAGAAAGGGAGGGAAGGAAAGAGAAAGGAAGGGAGGGAGAGAGGAGAGGGAGGGAGAGAGAGAGGGTGGGAGAGAGGGAGAGAGAAAGGGTGGGAGAGAGGGAGGGAGATAAAGAGTGAGGGGGGCAGGGATGGAGAGAGGGAATGAGGGAGGGATGAAGAGGGAGAGAGGTGGGGAGGGGAGGGAGGGAGAAAGAAGGAAGGGAGAGAGGGTTTAGGGAGGGAGAGAGAGGGAAGGGAAGGAGAGAGGGAGAGAGAGAGGATGTGAGAAATGGGAGGAAGAGATAGAGAGAGAGAGGGCAGGGAGGGAGAGAGGGAAGGAGGAAGGGGGAGAGAGGGAGGGGGGATGGACAGGGGGAGAGAAGGAGGGGGAGAGGTGAGATGGGAGAGGGAGGGAGAGAGAGAGGAAGGGAGAGAGGGGGTAGGGAGAAAACAGAAGGTAAACAGAAAACCTTATTTTAAACCCGGGCAAAGCCGGGTACTTGCAACTAGTATATAATATATAAGCCCCTTAGGAGCCCTGAAGCCCGGCCCTCAGAGGTTCTATCGCGAAATGAACTTTCGATGTACACATGGCAGGCCAAGACCTACAAAATGATATATACATCATGGGTCTAGGACTTATGGTTGTTGAGATCTAGGGTGATGACAGACAGACAGACAAAACGGGGACAATAGACCATATTTTTTCGAAAATGCTCTAAAAAAAACAACAATAACACAACCACATCAATAAACTCAAATAAGCATCTACATAATTTGGATTCTTTCTTGAATTCCTTTGTTTTCAAAGGAAATAAACCTAATCCTATCCTTAAACCTATACCTATCTCTAAACCTATCCCTAAACCTATCCCTAAACCTAACCCGCCTTTTGCAGTGCGTAAAAACATCGCTGATGGACAAAGTGGGAAGCGTTTCTTGGCTCTCAGGCGAGTACATTCTTGGCAAGGCCCTAGTCCAGGGGTCGGCAACCTACGGCTCAGAGGCCGCATGCGGCTCTTTTGATGTCAAGTTGCGGCTCTTTCGATGTCAAATCGCGGCCTAATCAAATACTATAATATTGAAACAACAATTTTAGTGGCTCTTTTAAAACCTGAGAAGATTGTAAATTATAACTTTTGGCTCTTCCGTCTCAAAAGGTTGCCGACCCCCTGCCCTAGTCCAGTGGTGGCGAACCTATGGCGCTCAGAGCCTCATAAGTCGGCACGCGACTAAAATATCACTTCCTTTAATTTTAATTGGAGTGTTAGAACTTTGCTATAAATTGGTGGGCTTTTTTTTTTTTTTTGAAATTTGGAGCATGCGGCCCCAAAAAGGTTCGCCACCACTAGCCTAGTCCCTTGTTTAAAATGCACACACACAGACACACACACAGACACACACAGACACACACACAGACACACTCTCCCATACCTCGCTCAACTGTCTAAATACCCACCGGATGAGTTTAGCAGTACAATGTGAAGAATCAATAATTTTAATTCAAACCCAAACATGTTTTATTTTAAAAAATAAATTCTTTAGATCATTTGTTTTTTTAATTCTTATAGAAATATGTATTCGACTTACAAATGAAAGCACAAAAACAGTGTAATAATGGCCAGGAATATGATAATAAACATATTAAAAAGCAAAACTATTCAGATTTATATATTTATGTATACATATTCTAAACATATATTTAGGAACTGTTTTAATATGATTGCGAACAACCAATTACTGTATTGAATGAGGAGTCTATTAGATTATGTCACCCTCTCTGTTGCTGGTAATAAGTTGCGTCTGTATCGCTTTGCTTTCTGTATCTTATAGTAGTGTTTTGTAACCGGCCGTGGATGAGTTTACTCCTCGATACACTATAGCACTACACTATACCACGATACTATAGCACTGCACTATAGCACTACACTATATCACTGCACTATAGCACTATATTATAGCACTACACTATAGTACTGCACTATAGCACTACACTATAGCGCTGCACAATAGCACTACACTATAGCACGACACTATAGCGCTGCACTATAGCACTACACTTTAGCACTGCACTATAGCACTACAGTATAGCACTACACTATAACACTACACTATATCACTTTACTATAGCACTAAACTATCGCAATGCACTATGACTATAGCACTGCATTATAGCACTGCACTATAGCACTGCACTATAGCTTTACACTAAAGCACTACACTATAGCACTAAACTATAGCACTAAACAATAGCACTACACTATAGCACTACAGTATAGAACTGCACTATAGAAATACACTATAGCACTACTGTATAGCACTTCACTAAAGCACTACACTATAGCAATGCACTATAGCACTGCACTATAGCAAAGCACTATTCTCGGAATCATTTTTAAAGAAGGATATGCGTTCCCTGAAACAAATAAGAAAGCGCATTCGACAAGTTCTGAACAGTTATCTGTTGGCACAATGCAGGCTCAGTCTCTTGGTTAATTGCTCATTCTGTTTCAAACTAGATCAGTTTATCGTTGTTGAAGAGAGGTTCTAGAAGGGCAATCAAATAACCTTTTTCCGAATGGTACAAACCTAGATAGCTAGCTAAGTTTTTTTTGTAGAATTTCAGAAAGAGAATTAACTTCACGTTCATTAGTTTTTATGCATTCTGTGGCAGATTTTTACCCCAACTTGCTTCATCGTGAATCTCTCTTGGCCGTGTAACTTAAAATTGTGGAGCGTGATTGAAAACAGGGACCTAGTTCTAAAAGAAACAAATATATATATATATATATATATATATATATATATATATATATATATATATATATATATATATAAATGGGATAAACATGTCTCCTGTGTGTGTGTTTTGTGTCTGTGTGTGTGTGTCTATTTTGACTCGTCGGTAGAACGAAGTTTCATTTGATCCAAATGTACAATCGTGCCATGGCGTGTGTTAATTACATTACAACCAAGTACCTGTGAGCGCCCTATTAAATTACTAAGGAGGTGGGGAGTGGTGGGATGGGGGGGGGGACATCGGTTGTGTTTTTGTTTTTTGTTTTTTTTTTAAGTTGAGTAGGATAACATGGGGGGGGGTAGGGAAGGAAGGTGAAAGATTTAAATGACCTGAAAGGAGGGAGGAAGAGACTTACTGTTGATGTTTTTTTTTTGTTTTATGTTTGCTTCGTGGTTTTTCTTTTTATTTGATCTCATTATCATATGGACCTAGGTTAGGTCAAAGGTTGAATTTTAAAGAGCTTTAATCTTTAACGGCCTTAAGGTTGTCTACTTTTGAAGCCCTTTGAAAAAAAAAAAACTGTATTTATTTAGATTGAGGCTAAAACTGATACAACCTTTGTGCGGGCGTCCCCCGGTGTCGCTAATTTTGGTATACATGTGGGAGGGGGGGAGGGCGGGGGTTTCTTGTTGACGTAATATATGTTGCATACTGAAGATCAACGCATACTATTGGATTACGTCTTACATGTACGACACTTAAATTTGAATTGCTTGACTTACACACCGTGTAGAATACCCAGAAAAGAAATTGACTTAATTCTTTGTTTTGTGATGGCTGCTCGCTCACTTCGGTTTTTGGCCTGGATACTTCAGCGGTAACAAGAGAACTCAGGGCTATTTTGAGGGGGGGGGGACTATTAGTTTGTTTTGTTTTGGTTTTTTTTCATGTTTTTTTTCTTAACGTATTCAGTGTTTATGGATGAGCATGTCAGAAGCTTTCCTCGTGAGAAGGAGTGTGCTAAAATAACTCACGTGTTTAAACTGGAAGAAAGCGGTCACACTGACCTTTATGTCACATTTCATCTCAACTTTCAAACAAAAATACTGTGAAATTTATCATTCAGTGAAGATTTTTTCTGTCATACTTTTACATCTTTTTATCGATATTGTTCTGAACAGGCTTGCGGAGCCGCCAAATTTTTTCCGGCTCCCACAAATTTGACGGCTCCGGCACGGCTCCGGCTCCCTATTAAGATAGTATCAAATGAGACAAAAAATTTTGTAATTGCGCCACGCAAAAATGTCGCTGATAAAAAGTTATGCAAATTTTGCCGCGTTCACTCCCATAGTCAGGAATTTGAAAAATATACGCATTGTCGGTTTTACTAAAAACAAACCATTTCAGTGCATCCAGAATCATATCATTATTTTCAACCGAGGTTTCACTAGTCGCCATTTTCATAAGTAATAAAAAGTTATTTCAATGATCAAATTAGCAAATAGTAAAATGATACATTATTTAAAATATTTTAAAGACTTCAGTATTTATATTTATTATTTATAAATTCGAAGTGACTATTCGGACCCGGGTACCAATAAACTCCGATTTTTATTCGGACCCCGTCCCAATAAAGTCTGATTGTTATTCGGACCCGTGGCAAATATGCACTAAGCTTAGCTATACATAAACTTTATTATTGTTTTTTTTTATAATTGTTTGAATTGTATGATTTAATCGTTACTCAGTGTCTAGGGTTCCACTAAGCGGACTCTGTATTATTATTTTTTCGGGTTCCGTCTAATAAAGTTTAAATATAGCTAAGCTTAGTGCATATTTGCATATTTGCCACGGGTCCGAATAACAATCGGATTTTATTGGGACCCGGGTCCGTATAGGCACAGCCTTATAAATTTATCTACTCTATTTCAGCTATTCTGATTATAATAAAATTGTTAAATACAGAAAGTGACCATTTTGTTTTTAGTCTATTACAAATTGGCGGTCAAATAATAATACGAAATGACGCGTTTGTCGTCGTAGTAAAAATTTATTTTAAATGATTGATACAATTATTCTATGAAATAAAACTGTTTTAACTTTAAATATAACAAAATAGCATGCCATTAAAAAAAAATTTCGTAGGGTAAACAAGATTTAAAACGAACACAAAACGATTCCCTATTAAAGATTTCTTGTGGTGATGTGCGTGCACGCTATCATTCAAACGCTGCCTGTTACTGTTCTGGCGTTCGTAAGACATGACAACATTTCAAATTGTAGGAGGCAGACAATCAAACAAATTTGGAATTTAAAGCTAAAAAAAAAATTCTGCTGGAAAAAAAACATTTGGGAGCCCTGGAGCCGCCAGATTCTTTCGGCTCCGGCTCCAGCAAAAAGTAGCGGCTCCCGGCTCCTCGGCTCCGGCTCCGCAAGCCTGGTTCTGAATACTCTCTGGTGAATATGCAAGCTGAAAAAAAAATTTAAAACCTTTTGCGCATTGTATGATCGGGAGACTTGCGTTGAGACATTGATTCTATTTACATTCCGTACAAGTATAAGATTGTGTAGGACGTTCAGACATTGATTCTATTTACATTCCATACAAGTATAAGATTGTGTAGGACGTTCAGACACAGGTTCTAATTTACATTCCGTACAAGTATAAGATTGTGTAGGACGTTCAGACATTGATTCTATTTACATTCCGTACAAGTATAAGATTGTGTAGGACGTTCAGACATTGATTCTATTTACATTCCGTACAAGTATAAGATTGTGTAGGACGTTGAGACATTGATTCTATTTACATATCATACAAGTATAAGATTGTGTAGGACGTTCAGACATTGATTCTATTTACATTTCATACAAGTATAAGATTGTGTAGGACGTTCAGACATTGTTTCTATTTACATTCCATACAAGTATAAGATTGTGTAGGACGTTCAGACATTGATTCCATTTACATTCCATACAAGTATAAGATTGTGTAGGACGTGCAGACATTGATTCTATTTACATTTCATACAAGTATAAGATTGTGTAGGACGTTCAGACATTGTTTCTATTTACATTCCATACAAGTATAAGATTGTGTAGGACGTTCAGACATTGATTCCATTTACATTCCATACAAGTATAAGATTGTGTAGGACGTGCAGACATTGATTCTATTTACATTCCATACAAGTATAAGATTGTGTAGGACGTTCAGACATTGATAAAAAAATAATAGATCTTGTAAAGCTGTAATAATTTTAAGCTGTAAAGACCACCACTTGCATATATTTGCACAAGTATGCTGACGTTGTTTTTATAACAGTGTGCTTAATGAATTCACTTTGAGATTACATTACATAATAGGGATTTGTTTTTCTTCGCTCGAAAAAGTGGGTACTGCACATTGAGACAGTGATTGATTTCTTGCCAATATTGAGACAGTGATTGATTTCTTGCAATATTGAGACAGTGATTGATTTCTTGCAATATTGAGACAGTGATTGATTTCTTGCCAATATTGAGACAGTGATTGATTCCTTGCAATATTAAGACAGTGATTGATTTACTGCCAATATTGAAACAGTGATTGATTTCTTGCCAATATTGAGACAGTGATTGATTTACTGCCAATATTGAGGCAGTGATTGATTTCTTGCAATATTGAGGCAGTGATTGATTTACTGCCAATATTGAGACAGTGATTGATTTCTTGCCAATATTGAGACAGTGATTGATTTCTTGCCAATATTGAGACAGTGATTGATTTCTTGCAATATTGAGACAGTGATTGATTTCTTGCCAATATTGAGACAGTGATTGATTTCTTGCAATGTTGAGACAGTGATTGATTTATTGCCAATATTGAGACAGTGATTGATTTCTTGCAATATTGAGACAGTGATTGATTTCTTGCAATATTGAGACAGTGATTGATTTCTTGCAATGTTGAGACAGTGATTGATTTATTGCCAATATTGAGACAGTGATTGATTTCTTGCAATATTGAGACAGTGATTGATTTCTTGCAATGTTGAGACAGTGATTGATTTATTGCCAATATTGAGACAGTGATTGATTTCTTGCAATATTGAGACAGTGATTGATTTCTTGCAATGTTGAGACAGTGATTGATTTCTTGCAATATTGAGACAGTGATTGATTTACTGCCAATATTGAGACAGTGGTTGATTTATTGCCAATATTGAGACAGTGATTGATTTCTTGCCAATATTGAGACAGTGTTATGTTTCTTGCCAATATTGAGACAGTGTTATGTTTCTTGCAATGTTGGCTTTAGGGTTTATGGTGATGCACTAATGGTTATGTGTTTAGTTTAAAAAAACCCACTGAATGAAAAACTAAGTTCACGTTTTACACATATATGTGTATTTATCTATTTCTAAAAACCTGTTGAATGAAAAACTAAGTTCACGTTTTACACATATATGTGTATTTATTTATTTCTAAAAACCTGTTGAATGAAAAACTAAGTTCACGTTTTACACATATATGTGTATTTATTTATTTCTAAAAACCCGCTGAATGAGGGAACCAAAGTAACAATGCACTCATATATGTGTATTTTTTTTTTAATTTTTGCTAATAACTCTTAAACGGTCTATTGTAGACAATCTGTACTTTGTCATTAATTAAGATAGGATAGGTGGCTATCAATATTTATCAATATCAATCATTATCAGTTATAGAACATCGTGACGGAGTTATGATAAAACCAACTCATTCCTCGATTTTCTCTAACTCTGTACTTCTTCTGAGGATTGACATTCTTGAACAAATATACGCCAAGAAACACACACACACACAAAACAGAGTCACAAATTAACATTTTTTGTGTCACTTTATAGTGCTCGGCCCTCAACGACTCTTGTGTACCTGACAGGTGTGACAGGAACGGCTTGAGGTGTCACAACACCATACTCCAGCAGTTCTCATAGTGCAGCTCGCGACCCACTCGTGAGTCACGTGATGATTTTTAGGTGGATCAGTGTATATGTGTCAATTTTGATAATAATGTATGGATATGTTTGTATTATTTCAACTCTGTCGCTCTACATTTTATAAACTTAAAAGTCTGTTTATTTGAAAAATAAAAGAGGAAACATCTAAAAAAAAAATAAAAGAGGAAACATCTAAAAAAAATAAAAGTGGAAACATCTAAAAAAAAATAAAAGAGGAAACATCTAAAAAAAATAAAAGAAGAAACATCTAGTAAAAATAAAAGAGGAAACATCTAAAAAAAAAAAGAGGAAACATCTAAAAATAAAAAAGGAAACATCTAAAAAAATAAAAAAGGAAACATCTAAAAAATAAAAAAGGAAACATCTAAAAAAATAAAAGTGGAAACATCTAAAAAAATAAAAGTGGAAACATCTAAAAAAAATAAAAAAGGAAACATCTAAAAAATAAAAAAGGAAACATCTAAAAAAAATAAAAGAGGAAACATCTAAATAAGATTTGTTTGAAACTTTGTATTCTATTTTATCGAAGTGGGTTGTTCTGGTTTTAGGCAGTCTTCGTAAAAGAAAGTTTTCCATTGCAGGTCACGAAGCATAATGGTTTGAAAACCACTGATTACACCTCCCCCTCCTTTCTCCTTACTATCTCTTTCATCATTTCAGTACCATGTAGGTCAAAACTATGAAGGAATTTTATTTATATCTCGTAAGTTTTTTACTTACTCTTTTTTTTTAATATTAATATTATCAATCGACTTTTACCCGTTTCAGTTATATCATGTTATTTGTGTGACGTGTTTATTTCAGAATATGGACGCATTACATAATGATATTTCCAGAATTTTGGTCTCAAAGTAAAAACTATACACACAATGGACGATTTTTTTTTTGTCTCCCTTCTTTATATATTGACAAGATGGATTAAAAATTCATAGAGTGATTCATGTGCCAATTCAGCTGAAATGTAAATATACACACATATAGGATGTATTTACTCACACACAAATTTAATGCGCCAAACAATCTTTTTTTTTTTTAAATTTCGCTTTCCGTTTGTGTGATTGAAGGCCGGTGTTCTCATTTCCGGATAAATATTTTTTTTTCCCATTCTGCATTAAACGTTGACATGGCAACGCGATCTTATTGGAAGAGAGGTAAGTAAATAATTTTTGTTTTGCACATTTTCTTTTCTATCCTGATCAAGGGCGGAGTCATTTCCGCCAAAGATTGACACGTCAGCTGAGTGTGGATTATCATGTTGTTTGATTATCTCGGCAGTAAAATTTATGACTGAATTCTGGCGGATCTGTTGAGAGGTTCAGTCAGTTTTAATCGAAAACCTTTTTCACAGCTCAAGCTTGTAGCATGAATCTCTGATCTGGATATTAATTAATTTTGCTCATGAGTACTACCATTAATGATGTTGATCAGTACTACCAATAATTTTGTGCTTGAATACTTCAAGTATTGATATTCATGGGCACTTCAGATAATGTTGTTCGTGAATACTTCATGTATTGATATTCATGGGCACTTCAGATAATGTTGTTCATGAATACTTCAAGTATTGATATTCATGGGCACTTCAGATAATGTTGTTCTTGAATACTTCAAGTATTGATATTCATGGGCACTTCAGATAATGTTGTTCATGAATACTTCAAGTATTGATATTCATGGGCACTTCAGTTAATATTGTGCGTGAATACTTCAAGTATTGATATTCATGGGCACTTCAGATAATGTTGTTCATGAATACTTCAAGTATTGATATTCATGGGCACTTCAGATAATGTTGTTCATGAATACTTCAAGTATTGATATTCATGGGCACTTCAGTTAATGTTGTTCATGAATACTTCAAGTATTGATATTCATGAGCACTTCAGATAATGTTGTTCATGAATACATCAAGTATTGATATTCATGGGCACTTCAGATAATGTTGTTCATGAATACTTCAAGTATTGATATTCATGGGCACTTCAGATAATGTTGTTCGTGAATACTTCAAGTATTGATATTCATGGGCACTTCAGATAATGTTGTTCATGAATACTTCAAGTATTGATATTCATGGGCACTTCAGTTAATATTGTGCGTGAATACTTCAAGTATTGATTTTCATGGGCACTTCAGTTAATATTGTGCGTGAATACTTCAAGTATTGATATTCATGGGCACTTCAGTTAATGTTGTTCATGAATACTTCAAGTATTGATATTCATGGGCACTTCAGTTAATGTTGTTCGTGAGTACTTCAATTAATGGTGCACATCATTTACTTTTTTTTTGTGTGAAGAGTGCATCAATTAATTTTGAAGAACACTACATCAGTTAATGGTATCAATGAGTACACCAATTTTTGTTGTTGATTAGAAAGTTTTTGATGTGTACGTCAATAGAGGTTGTTGTATATATGTATATATTAATTTTCTTGTTGTTGATGACTACGTGTAAAAGTGTTCGTTTATTCATTCATAACTGTTGATGAGTAAATGTATAATTGTTGATGAGTAAATGTATAACTGTTGATGAGTAAATGTATAACTGTTGATGAGTAAATGTATAATTGTTTATGAGTAAATGTGTAATTGTTGATGAGTAAATGTATAATTGTTGATGAGTAAATGTGTAATTGTTGATGAGTAAAGTATGATAAATTTTATGAGTACATTCATCAATATTAGCAAACATATTCCTCAGTTAAAAATAGAAATGACCTGCTCGTCGGAAAATATTACACATTTCAATTACCAAAGTGATTGTACAAAAAAACGAAACGAACAAAAAACGAGAATGTAATGTCAGACAGGAAAGTTTGATGGGAAAAAAATATGTGGAGAGCAAGACCAAGGATAAAAGGATAAAAAAAAACAATCTGTAATGAACAGATTATATAAAGAATGGAAGTGTTCATGTGTGCACGGCAGCTGTCAATTTGAGGGATTTATGCAAGAAATTGAGACAGGCAGTTGAAAGGGAAACCTGCACACTCACACACACACACACACATATATATGCACTCACATACAAAATACACATATGCACTCACAAACAAATACACATGCACTCACACACACACAAACACATATGCACTCACAGAGAAACACACTTTGCACTCACACACAACATGTACTCACACACACACACACAAACACAGATATTCTCTCACAGACAAACACAAATGCACCCATAAACACACACAAACATATGCACCCACACACAAGCACATGCACCCACACACACAAGCACATGCACTCACACACAAGCACATGTACTCACAAATACACATATGCACACAGCATGGATGGATGAACCGAGACTTGCTGACTCAATGGGCTAATTTGTGTTTACATTGATTTGTTTGTAATGTGTAATGTGACATAAAGAGTGAGAGAGAGAGAGAGAGAGAAGGAGAAAGACAAAGAGAAAGAGAGAGAGAGAGAGAGAGAACAGAGAGAGAAGGAGAAAGACAAAGAGAAAGAGAGAGAGAGAGAGAAGGAGAAAGACAAAGAGAAAGAGAGAGAGAGAGAGAAGGAGAAAGACAAAGAGCAAGAGAGAGAGAGAGAACAGAGAGAGAGAAGGAGACAGATAGAGAGAAGGAGAAAGAGACAGAGATAGAGAGAGATAGAGAGAGCGAAATAAGGAGAAAGACAAAGAGAAAGAGAGAGAGAGAGAGAGAACAGAGAGAGAACAGAGAGAGAGAGAGAAGGAGACAGATAGAGAGAAGGAGAAAGAGAGAGAGATAGAGAGAGATAGAGAGAGAGAGAAGGAGAAAGACAAAGAGAAAGAGAGAGAGAGAGAACAGAGAGAGAGAAGGAGACAGAGAGAAGGAGAAAGAGAGAGAGATAGAGAGAGATAGAGAGAGAGAGAGAGAACAGAGAGAGAGAAGGAGACAGATAGAGAGGAGAAAGAGAGAGAGAGAACAGAGAGAGAACAGAGAGAGAGAGAGAAGGAGACAGATAGAGAGAAGGAGAAAGAGAGAGAGATAGAGAGAGATAGAGAGAGAGAGAGAGAAGGAGAAAGACAAAGAGAAAGAGAGAGAGAGAGAACAGAGAGAGAGAAGGAGACAGAGAGAAGGAGAAAGAGAGAGAGATAGAGAGAGATAGAGAGAGAGAGAGAGAGAACAGAGAGAGAGAAGGAGACAGATAGAGAGGAGAAAGAGAGAGAGATAGAGAGAGAGAGAGAGAGAGAGAAGGAGAAAGACAAAGAGAAAGAGAGAGAGAGAACAGAGAGAGAGAAGGAGACAGATAGAGAGAAGGAGAAAGAAAGAGAGATAGAGAGAGAGAGAGAGAGAGAAGGAGAAAGACAAAGAGAAAGAGAGAGAGAGAGAGAGAACAGAGAGAGAGAAGGAGACAGATAGAGAGAAGGAGAAAGAGAGAGAGATAGAGAGAGATAGAGAGAGAGAGAGAGAAGGAGAAAGACAAAGAGAAAGAGAGAGAGAGAGAGAACAGAGAAAGAGAAGGAGACAGATAGAGAGAAGGAGAAAGAGAGATAGATAGATAGATATATATATATATATAGAGAGAGAGAGAGAGAGAGAGAGAGGAAGAAGAAATAATAAGAAGAAACAATTAAACCTCTAAAACACACTTTGAGATCAATGTAAATATTATAACATGTGCAACAACACACATAAACATCTATGTCTTGTACATGAAATGTATTTCAAATAAACTTAATTTAATTTGACCTTTCGAAATGTATTTACTTTTATGTAGACGAGGTTCCATAAATTAGTTGACATTGGCCATGTTTAACTGTTCCATAATTTAGTTGACATTTGCCATGTTTAACTGTACCATAAATTAGTTGACATTTGCCATGTTTAACTGAACCATAAATTAGTTGACATTTACCATGTTTAATAGTTCCATAAATTAGTTGACATTTGCCATGTTTAACCACAAATTAGTTGACATTTGCCATGTTTAACAGTTCCATAAATTAGTTGACATTTGCCATGTTTAACTGTACCATAAATTAGTTGACATTTGCCATGTTTAATAGTTCCATAAATTAGTTGACATTTGTCATGTTTAACTGTTCAAAACTAGAACAGTTCAGGTCAGAACAGGGAAGACTGCAGGCCGCTGCCCCAGTACTGCTAGTTTGGCTGTTACATCTGGCTACAGTCTCGCCATTCATTATTAATTCATACAAACGTTTATTATGTAGCATATCTCAGTCCGGCCCTTTTGTTTAAATGTAAGAACCCATTGAGGCCCAACATTCAGATATTTTGCTTTTACCTTGATTTATGCTATATACCAGGGGTCGGCAACCTGCGGCTCGCGAGCCGCATGGGGCTCTTTTGATGACAAGTTGCGGTTCTTTCGATGTCATATTGCGGTTTTAACATATACCATAATATTGAACCAGCAATTTTAGTGACTTTAAAAAATTGAGAAAATTGTGAATTATAACTTTTGGCTCTTCCGTCTCAAAAGGTTGCCGACCCCTGGTCTATAGTATGATAGTGATGGGTATAGGGTATGATGATGATGGGTAAAGAGTATGATGATGATGGGTATAGACCAGTAGCGTGGGAAGGGTAGAGAAAAATCAATGCGTAATAGAAAAAAATAAACAAAAATGGCGCATTCTATGTAATTTGTTTATGTCCGATTTTCTAGCTCAGAAGACAAATCCCATCAATATTTATATCCAACATGTTCTTGCCTCGCCCCCCCCCTCCCAGCCTCCACCAACGCCTGGTCTACCTTACACTTGATTTATTTTGTCATGGGAGGGGAGGGGGGGGGGCTAAGTTTGTATGGCCGCCCTGGGTCTTATTCTACTTTAAAAACCTCCTCTAGTTTTTGTCTAAATAGAACTGACTTTAGCCACAAGTAGAAAAAATGCCTAGCACCCCTGTTGAAAGCCGGTTCCCAACGATCACACTAGGTATCACTGATATTTTTTATAAGGGAGGTAACTGTACAAAACATTGATGTATTATACTTATGTTAGTCATACAAACAACAATCTTGAAATAAATAAATAATACTTTATAATTTATTGTAAATAATATGTTAATATAAAGATTTCTGTTAAAAATAGTAAATAACATTAAAAAACGCAATAAAATTAAGATCAATTTTAAAAAAAATGTAAAAATACAAAAATGAGTTAGATTTCAAGTTTTATTATGTTTTGTTTAAAAAAAAAAAATTGTTTCCCCAAATGTAAACAATATTAAATCATATAATACTAAATTTTTGATGCGATTATCATAATCGCTATTAAAAGAATTGACTTGTGATAATAGGTGCCATAAATTTTAAGTAGAAGTGTAAAACTTACCCTATTGTCATTGATCTGTTAGGAGTTATTGATTCTGATATTTGATAACCAGTTGATTGTTCATCATTTGAATGCTCGAGGTCTCATTCATTCAAATACATCATTCTCATTGATTCATTTTCGTCAGGACTCATTGATTCCAATATATCAAGACTCATTGATTCAAATACATCAAGACTCATTCATTCAAATACATCAAGACTCGTAGATTCAAATACACCAAGACTCATTGATTCAAATACATCAAGACTCATTGATTCGAATACATCAAGACTCGTAGATTCAAATACGTCAAGACGCATTGTTTCAAATACATTAAGACTCATTGATTCAAATATATCAAGACTCATCCATTCAAATACATCAAGACTCGTAGATTTAAATACGTCAAGACTCGTAGATTTAAATACGTCAAGACGCATTGTTTCAAATACATTAAGAATTATTGATTCAAATACATCAAGACTCATTGATTCGAATACATCAAGACTCATTGATTTAAATAACCAAGGCTCATTGATTCAAATACATCAAGACCTATTCATTCAAATACATCAAGACTAATTGATTTAGTTCAAGGGTGGGTAACTACGGCCCGTGGGCCGCATGCGGCCCGTCAAAGTATAATATGCGGCCCGAACGGGTGTACATGTTGCGGTCCTATGTTAATTCTCTTTGTTAAGATTTTTCGCGATATTTTTTTAATTTGATTCGAATCTAGGGACATTACTAGGGATATGTTAAATCAGTTTTATGGCTAATGAATATTAGTCAAAGATTATGACCTGAAGTAATTAACGTACGAGCTCTTATCATGTTAAAATAAACAAGGAATTTCTTTTTTATTATTTTTTTTTTTGCTTCGAATATTTTTAAACAAGTTTTTTGTTGTTTGTAACTTGATTTCTGTCATAATGAGGACATGAAATAAAAAATTCCCGCTTTCTTAAAAAAAGATGCGACTGGTCGTAACATACACTATTCAAAAAGTAACCGCAGGTTGTAGCATAGTCCATTCCTAAAATGACTAAAAGTCGTCCTGAAGTGACCGCTGAAGTTATTATAGAAATTACATACCATCAGTGAAATGTATAACGTAGCTAATTTATTTTAGTAGACTATAAATCACCAGCCCTGTAGCGTAGTGAGGGGGGGGGGCATCATGACCCGGGTGCTACTCACAAAGGGAACGCCAAATGGTATATTTTACATATAAAATTATATGGTTTTCGAATGGGGGGGGGGAACTAAAAAGGTATTGTGCCCCGGGCGCGTGTTAAGCTCGCTTCGCCACTGCACCAGCCTCCCTTAAAACACACACACACACACACACACAGACATAAAAACAAACACATACACGCACACCAACACAACGCTCAACGAGGAAAAAATAAGGTGGAAATATGACAGGCAGAATGATTACTTAAACGCTATTCCATGTTAAACATCCTGTCCAATATTTTTATGTTGTCAATTTACAAAGCGCTGAATAATTAATTTAGATGAGACGGGTTGAATGAAAATGAAGAGATTTGAAATTTTTCAAATTCCAGATCACGATAACCATGCGGCAACATTCTAAATGAAAAAAATTACCTGGAGAAATTTAAAATGTGAATTATGTCAATCAAACATAATGTAAATTACGTTTATCAAATATAAATGTTAACTATACCACACAAACAGAAATGTGCATTATGTCAATCAAACAAATGAAAATGATGTCAATCAAACAAACATGTTAATTATGCCACACAAACAGAAATGTGAATTAAGTTAATCAAACAGAAATGTGAATTATGTCAATCAAACAGAAATGTGAATTATGTCAATCAAACAGAAATGTGAATTACATCAATCAATCAAAAATGTGAATTATATCAATCAATCAAAAATGTGAATTATATCAATCAATCAGAAATGTGAATTAAGTCAATCAAACAGAAATGTTAATTATATCAATCAATCAGAAATGTGAATTAAGTCAATCAAACAGAAATTTGAGTTATATCAATCAATCAGAAATGTGAATTAAGTCAATTAAACAGAAATATGAATTATGTCAATCAAACAGAAATGTAAATTAAGTCAATCAAACAGAAATGTGAATTATGTCAATCAATCAGAAATGTGAATTATATCAATCAATCAAAAATGTGAATTATATCAATCAATCAGAAATGTGAATTAAGTCAATCAAACAGAAATGTGAATTATATCAATCAATCAGAAATGTGAATTAAGTCAATCAAACAGAAATGTGAATTATATCAATCAATCAGAAATGTGAATTAAGTCAATCAAACAGAAATGTGAGTTATATCAATCAATCAGAAATGTGAATTAAGTCAATCAAACAGAAATGAATTATGTCAATCAAACCGAACAATACTTTCATCATTCCAATGACTTTCTTTTTGTGTGTGTGTGTGTATTTTGTCAGTGATAAAATTTTAATTAGGTTGAAAAAGTTGACATAAATTATATCCATTTACCCGAATATATAAGAAAAAAAAACTGACCGGTGTCTGTGAAGTTGTAAGGAGATTTATTTAAAGTAGGAGTACAGCGGGGTCTCAAAGTGTGGCGCGCGGGCTGATTGGAAGTGGGCGGTTATAATTTGTAATAACTTCGTATTGCGTTTAATTGATTTCAGTTTTTTTCCTCTCTCTTCTACCATTTTCTTTCTTAACATGAGGTTGATGAACAACGAACAGATCTCTTAATGGGTTGAGAGTCACACAAGTTTGAAAACCACTGCAGAAATCGAACACTTCGTCAGTTATAGCCAACACAGATTAGATCGATAAGAAATAATATGATTTTACAAAAAAATTATTCTTAGTCAACTCAACTAGTCTTTGAGATACATCTAATCAACTACACATATATTTTGGGACTACTGGTGTAGATAGTCGACCTGAGAGTCCTGGGTTCGATCCACGGTGAAAACCTTGGAATTTTGCCAGGTGAAATTTGGTGCAAAGTCGTCCCACAAGCCAACCCAGCTTTAAAATGGGTACCTGACTTTACGTTGGTGAAGTAAAGGCGGCTGGGTTTTGTGCTAACCACACAATCCCTTCATATGCCGAGGTTTTAGAAACAGATGAATTCTACATTTCATCTGCCCCGATGGCCCCTTAGGGCTAAGGGAACTTTTTATAGCAGTTTAGGTCATTGCGGTATGTAGACTGACTGGAAATTTTGCATGTCAAGTAGATTAGGCCAATGGGAAGTATATATTCATTATTCACACAAAATATGATGGCTTTCTTTGTTATTCTTTGTTATTGTTTACACATTCATCGGTAATATTACTAATAACTATTGGATTTATTTGTTATTAAATAAATGCGAGAATTTGTTTTACTGTTATAAGCTGGTAGTCCTTAAATATGCGCCTACTACAACAAACTGCGATTGAAGAATGTTGAATTTTTGTTTAACCGGTGTGCGGTTGTGTGTGTGCGTGCATGCGTGCGTGCGAACGTGTCCGTAACATCGTAATGGACACAAGTTGTCACTTAGCAAAGTTCATAGTTCACGCACATGTAACACACAGATATTTTCAGCCCTACAATCCCTACAACCCGCCATCTTTTTCTCATTTTTGCAGACTTCAGCTTATCGCGGTGTATCGGTTCCAGACTCGACACCGACCAGTCAATTTTCGCAACGTAGAATATTTTTTCTTAGTCGTAGTTAGAGCATAAAATAAAAATCAGATTATGACCTTTCAAAATACGTTTGCCTATACTTGAACTAATGTTATTTGGTTACCACTCCACCTGTAATGCCCAGTGAATTTGAAACAGTAAGACGGGCGCAGTAAAAGTAGGACAGGCACAGTAAA